>CAUYLG010074562.1:0-26095 GCA_963573385.1 Cacajao melanocephalus | reverse complement strand
GGTATATACCCAGTAATGGAATTGCTGGGTCAAATGGTATTTCTAGTTCTAGATCCTTCAGAAATTGCCACAATATCTTCCTCAACTGTGTTGAACTAATTTACACTCCCACCAACAGTGTAAAAGCATTCCTATATCTCTGTAGCCTTGCTAGCATACGTTGTTTCCTGACATTTTAATGATTGCCATTCTAACTGGCATGAGATGGTATTTCATTATGGTTTTGATTTGCATTTCTCTAATGACCAGTGATGATGAGCTTTTCTTCATATGTTTGCTGGCTGCATAAATGTCTTCTTTTGAAAAGTGTCTGTTCATATTCTTTGCCTGCTTTTTGATGTTTTTTTCTTGTAAATTTGTTTAAGCTCCTTATAGATTCTGGATAGTAGCCGTTTGTCAGATGGATAGATTGCAGAAATTTTCTCCCGTTCTGTAGGTTGCCTATTCACTCTGATGATAGTTTCTTTTGCTGTGCAGAAGCACTTTAGTTTAATTAGATCCCATTTGTCAATTTTGGCTTTTGTTGCAATTGCTTTTGGTGTTTTAGTAATGAAGTGTTTGCCTATGCCTAGGTGCTGAATGGTATTGCCTAGGTTTTCATCTAGGGTTTATATGAGTTTAGGTTTTAGGTTCAAGTCTTTAACCCATCTTGAGTTAATTTTTGTATAAGGTGTAAGGAAGGGGTCCAGTTTCCATTTTCTGCATATGGCTAGCCCGTTTTCTCAGCACCATTTATTAAATAGGGAATCCTTTCCCCAGTGCTTGTTTTTGTCAGGTTTGTCAAAGATCAGATGGTTATAGATGTGTGGTCTTATTTCTGAGGCCTCTGTTCTATTCCATTGGTCTATAGATCTGTTTTGGTACCAGTACTATGCTGTTTTGGTTACTGTAGCCTTGTAGTATAGTTTGAAGCAAGGTAGCGTGATTCTTCCAGCTTTGTTCTTTTTGCTTAGGATTGTCTTGACTATACAGGCTCTATTTTGGTTCCAAATGAAATTTAAAGTAGTTTTTCTAATCCTGTGAAAAAAGTCAATTGTAGCTTGATGAGAATATCATTGAGTCTATAAATTACTTTGGGCAGTATTGCCTTTTTTATGATATTGATTCTTCCTGTACATGAGCATGGAATGTTTTTCCATTTGTTTTTGTCTTCTCTTATTTCCTTGAGCAGTGGTTTGTAATTCTTGAAGAGGTCCTTCACATACCTTTAAGTTGTATTCCTAGGTATTTTATTCTCTTTGTAGCAATTGTGATGGTAGCTCACTCATGATTTGGCTCTCTGCTTGTCTATTATTGGTGTATAGAAATGCTTGTGATTTTTGCAAATTAATTTTGTAACCTGAGGCTTTGCTAAAGTTGCTTATCAGCTTAAGGAGTTTTTGGGCTGAGATGATAGGGTTTTATAAATATACAATCATGTCATCTACAAACAAGACAATCTGACTTCCTCTGTTCCTATTTGAATACCCTTTATTTCTTTCTCTTGCTTGACTGCCCTGGCCAGAACTTCCAATACTATGTTGAATAGGAGTGGTGAGAGAGGGCATCTTTGTCTTGTGCCAGTTTTCAAAAAGAACACTTCCAGCTTTTGCCCATATAGTATGATAGTGGCTATGGGTTTGTCATAAATAGCTCTAATTGTTTTGAAATATGTTCCATCAATACCTAGTTTATTGAGAGTTTTTAGCATCAAGGGGTGCTAAATTTTATTAAAGGCCTTTTCTGCATTTATTGAGCTAATCATGTGGTTTTTGTCTTTGGTTCTGTTTATGTGATGGATTATGTTTATTGATTTGCATATTTGAACTAGCCTTGAATCCCAGGGATGAAGCTGACTTGATTGTGGTGGAAAACCTTTTTGATATGCTGCTGGATTTGGTTTACCAGTACTTTATTTAGGACTTTTGCATTGATATTCATTCAGGATATTGGCCTGAAATTTTCTTTTTTTGTTGTATCTCAGCCAGGTTTTGGTAACAGGATGATGCTGGTCTCATAAAATGAGTTGGGGAAGAGTCCCTCTTTTTCTACTGTTTGGGATAGTGCCAGAAGAATGGTACCAGCTCCTCTTTGTACCTCTGGTAGAATTTGGCTGTGAATCCGTCTGGTCCTGGGCTTTTTTTGGTTTACAGGGTATTAATTACCGACTCAATTTCAGAACTTGTTATTGGTCTATTCAGGGATTTGACTTCTTTCTGGTTTAGTCTTGGGAGGGTGTATGTGTCCAGGAATTTATCCATTTCTTTTAGATTTTCTAGTTTATTTGCATAGAGGTGTTTATAATATTCTCTGATGGTAGTTTATATTTTTGTGGGATCAGTGGTGATCTACCCTTTATCATTTTTTATTTTGTCTGTTTGATTGATTCTTCTCTCTTTTCTTCTTTATTAGTCTGGCTAGCTGTCTATCTATTTTGTTAATCTTTTCCAAAAACCACCTCCTGGATTCATTGATTTTTTGAAGGGATTTTCGTGTCTCTATTTCCTTCAGTTCTGCTCTAACCTTAGTTATTTCTTGTCTTCTGCTAGCTTTTAAATATGTTTGCTCTTGCTTCTCTATTTCTTTTCATTGTGATGTTAGCATGTCAATTTCAGATCTTTCTCTCTTTCTGATGTGGGCATTTAGTGCTATAAATTTCCCTCTTAACACCGCTTTACCTGTGTCCCAGAGATTTTGGTATGCTGTCTCTTTGTTCTGATTGGTTTCAAAGAACTTATTTTTTTCTGCCTTAATTTTGTTATCTACCTAGTAGTCATTCAGGAGCAGATGTTCAGTTTCCATATGGTTGTGCAGTTTTGAGTGAATTTCTTAATCCCGAGGTCTAATTTGATTGCACTGTGGTTTGAGAGACTGTTTGTTATGATTTACATTCTTTTGCATTTACTGTGGAGTGTTTTACTTCTAATTATGTCATCAACGTTAGAATAAGTGCTACGTGGTGCTGAGAAGAATGTATATTCTGTTGTTTTGGGATGGAGAGTTCTGTAGCTGTCTGTTGGGTTCACTTGGTTCAGAACTGAGTTTAAGACCTGAGTATCCTTGTTAAATTTCTGTCTTGTTGATCTGTCTAATATTGACAGTGGGGTGTTAAAGTCTCTCACTATTATTGTGTGGGAGTCTAAGTCTTTTTGAAGGTCTCTAAGAAGTTGCTTTATGAATCTAGGTGTTCTTGTAGTAGTTGCATATATATTTAGGATGTTAGCTCTTCTTGTTGCATTGAACTCTTTGCCATGATTTAATGCTCTTCTTTGTCTCTTTTGATCTTTGTTGGTTTGAAGTATGTTTTATCAGAGACTAGTAAGCCCTGCTTTTTTTTTTCTTTTTTTATGCTTTCCACTTGCTTGGTAAATATTCCTCTATCCCTTTATTTTGAGCCTATGTGTGTCATTGCACATGAGATGGGTCTCCTGAATACAGCACAATGATGGCTCTTAATTCGTTATCCAATTTGCCAGTCTGTGTCTTTTAATTGGGTCATTTAGCTCATTTACATTTAAGGTTAATATTGTTATGTGAATTAGATTCTGTCATCATGATGCTAGCTGGTTATTTTGCACATTAGTTGATGCAGTTTCTTCATGATGTCATTGGTCTTTATATTTTGGTGTGTTTTTGCAGTGGCTGGTACCAATTTTTCCTTTCCATATTTAGTGCTTCCTTCAGGAGCTCTTGTAAGGCAGGCATGGTAGTGACACAATTCCTCAGCATTTGCTTGTCTGGAAAGGATTTTATTTCTCCTTGACTTATAAAGCTTAGTTTGGCTGGATATGAAATTCTGAATTGAAAATTCTTTTCTTTAAGAATGTTGAATATTGGCTCCCACTCTCTTCTGTCTTATAGGGTTTCTGCAGAGAGATCTGTTAGTCTGATGGGTTTTCCTTTGTAGGTAACCTGACTTTTCTCTTTGGTGGCCTTTAACATTTTTTCCTTCGTTTCAACTTTGGAGAATCTGAGGATTATGTGTCTTAGGATTGCTTTTCTCAAGGAGTATCTTAGTGGTATTCTCTTTATTTCCTGAATTTGCACGTTGGCCTGTCTTGCTAGGTTGGGGAAGTTCTCTTGGATAGTATCCTGAAGTGTGTTTTCCAACTTGGTTCCATTGTCCCTGTCACTTTCAGGTACACAAATCAAATGTAGGTTTGGTCTTTTCACATAGTCCCATTTTTTTTGGAGGATTTGTTCATTCTTTTCTATTCTTTTTTCTCTAATCTTGTCTTCATGCCTTATTTCAGTAAGTTGATCTTCAGTCTCTGATACCTTTCTGCTGCTTGATCGATTTGGCTATTGATACTTGTGTATGCTTCATGAAGTTCTCATGCTGTGTTTTTCAGCTCCAACAGGTCATTTTGTTCTTCTCTAAACTGGTTATTCTAGTTAGTAGTTCCTGTAATCTTTTATCAAGGTTCTTAGCTTCCCTGCAGTGGGTTAGAACATGCTCCTTTAGCTCAGAGGAGTTTGCTATTACCCACCTTCTGAAGCCTACTTCTGTCAGTTCATCAACCTCACTCTCTGTCTAGTTTTGTGCCCTTGATGGAGAGGAATTGTGATCATTTGGAGGAGAAGGGGTATTCTGGCTTTTGGAATTCTCATCATTTTGTACCAGTTTTTCCTCATTCATGGGTTTATCTACCTTTGATTTTTGAGGCTGATGACCTTTGGATGGGGTTTTGTGTGGGGGTCCTTTTTGTTGATTTTGATGTTATTGCTTTCTGTTTGTTAGTTTTTCTTCTAACCGTCAGGCCTGTTTTCTGCAGGTCTGCTGCAGTTTGCTGGAGGTTCACTCTAGACCCTGTTTGCCTGGGTATCACCAGCAGAGGCTACAGAACAGCAAAGATTGTTGCCTGCTCCATCCTCTGTAAGCTTCATCCCAGAGAGGCACCGGCCTGATGCCAGCCAGAACTCTCCTGTATGAGGTGTCTGTCGACCCCTGTTGGGAGCTCTCTCAGTCAGGAGTCACGGGGGGCAGGGACACACTTGAGGAGGCAGTCTATCCCTTAGCAGAGCTTGAGTGCTGTGCTGGGAGAATCCTCCTTGTCAAGATCTGCTGCTCTTTTCAGAGGTGGCAGGCAGGAACATTTAAGTCCACTGAAGCTGTGCCCACAGCCACCCCTTCCTCTAGGTGCTCTGTGCTAGGGAGATGGGAATTTATCTATAAGTCCCTGACTGTGGCTGCTGCCTTTCTTTCAGAGATGCCATGCCCAGTGAGGAGGAATTTAGAGAGGCAATCTGGCCACCACTACTTTGCCACACTGTGGTGAGTTCCACACAGTCTGACTTCCTGGCCTCCATAGCACTGTCAGGGGAAAACCACCTATTCAAACATCAGTAAGGGTGGATGCCCCTCCTCTCACCATGCTCAGTTGTCCCAGATCAACTTCAGACTGCTGTGATGGCAGTGAGAATTTCAAGTGTGTGGTTCTTGGATTTCTGGGCCCCATGGGAGTAGGACTTGGCGAGCAAGATCATTTTGCTCCCTGGCTTCAGCCCCTTTTCCAGGGGAGTGAAAAATTCTGTCTCACTTGGGTTCCAGGTGCCACTGGGGTCAAAAAAAAAAAAAAAAAAAAAAAACAACTCCAGCAGCTGGCTTAGTGTCAGCCCAAACAGCCACCCAATTTTGTGCTTGAAACCCAGGGCCCTGGTGGTATAGGCACACGAGGGAATCTCCTGGTCTGTGGATTGCAAAAACCATAAGAAAAGTGTAGTATTTCAGCCAGATAGCACAGTCCCTCGTGGCTTCCCTTTGCTGAAGGGGGGAGGTCCCTTCCTTGCACTTACTAGGTGATGTGATGCCCCACCCTGCTTCTGCTCATGCTCCAACGGCTGCACCCACTGCCTCACCAGTCCCAATGACATGAACTGGGTACCTCATCTGGAAATGCAGAAATCACCCTGCCTTCTGCATTGGTCTCCCTGGGAGCTACAGACTGGAGCTGTTCCTATTCAGCCATCTTTCCAGATCTCCCCCACTATCACTGCTTCTGGTCGCCATTGTATTGGATGTCCTAGAATCACAGCAGAAGGCAAAGATGAAGCAGGAACCTTCTTTACAGGGTGGCAGGATGGAGTGAGCACCAGCTCCAATATTTTTGTTAAGTGTTAGTGAGTCAATCTGAATGTATAAAAAGGATATGCAGTCAGGGAGAGGCCAGGCAGGTTTTTGTTTCTTTGAGGGCTGGGCCAGGCAGTCTAGCTTAGCAGTCTAAGCAAAGACTCTGGAGCCAGATTTTTTTTGCTTTAAATTCTGGCTCTACCACTTATTAGCTCTGTGGCCCTGAGCTACTCACTTAAACCATTCCATGCCCTGTCTTTCCATAAAAGGAGATGGTACTAGCACCTATATCAGAAGGTGGTTGTGAGAATTACATATATTTAAACATGTTACGTACTTTGAACCACTGTTATCATTACTTTAATTAAGTTTTCTTATTAAGATGATCATCTATAGTTTTTGTCTTGGAGAAAATAATGTTTTTTAAAAATCCTATAAACAACTGCTGTGGCTTGAATATGGTTTGTCCCTATCAAAACTCACTCATGTTGAGAGTTGGTTCCTAATGTTAGTATTGGGGGGTGGTGCCTTTAAGAGGAGATTAGGTTGTTAAGTGGATTAATCTCACGAGACTACGTTAGTTCTTGCTGAAATGGATTAGTTCCCATGAGAACAAATTGTTATCAAGCCAGAGCCTGTTTCTCATGTTTGGTCCCTTTCACACACATCTGCTTCCCCTTCTGCTTTTCTGCTATGTGGTGATGCTGAATGAGGCCTTCACCTGAGCAGATGCTGGTGCCATGCTTCTTGGACTTCCCAGACTCCACAATTGTGAGTCAATTAAACCTCTTTTCTTTCTAAATTACCCAGTCTCAGGTATTCTGCTATAACAATGAAAAACAGATGAAGACAGAAAATCTCTTGGATTTAGCAGGGTTAGCTGGTTAAGAATATTTTTGTAGGAAAGAAAATTGTAAGGTTTATCTACAAGGGAAATTAGCATTAAGAAATGATTAAGATTGTTATTTCATTGTTGAAATTACTGTGGATCTTGAGTATAAAATCATATTTACACAGAAAGTTAGCTGAAAGGGGATTTAAAAAATTAATCTTCTTTCATATTTGTTTACCTAAATCACTCCACAGCTCCCAGAGTAATGTGTTTCTCTACTATTACACGTTGAACTCATGGCACTTCTGGGGAGATTGGAAAGAGAAAACTCCCAGCAGCTATGGAGAAAAGAAGAAAACTTGGTCAAAATTTACGGTTAGCTGAAACAGTTCAGTCTTAGCACCATTACTATAAAAATATACTATTTTTTTTCCTGTGTTTTCTTCTAGGATTTAAGGGATAACTGCTTTTCAATTGTCTTCTTATCTGTCTAAAATCTTCAAATATTGCATAGTATCAGAATCTTCACAGACCATTTGTAAATCTATACAAACTAATGCTTTCCATAGAAGAAATGAGAATTAAACACAGCTGGATATGGGAAAGGACTTGGTTGGGTCCCTGGCTCTTTGTCTTGGCATTACCAGGCCCTTGAAAGCTTGTGAGCTCTGGTGCAGAGCTCTTCATTAAGTCTGTGTTCCCAGGGTCTGCTGATAGTATGTTCATGGTTCAGTCAATGTTTCTTGTACTGAACCAATTCATCCAGAGGCTTGATAGATGATACAACTTGATAATGTTGATTCTTAAAGCAATTGTTCTATAGTTTATAAACTTATAATGCTAGCTGATTTTGAAAATTACTTGTGTATTAATGAGGAATCTATCGTGTATATAAAACTTCAATTTTCAAGAAGAAAATATGGGAGGAAGTAACAGTACATATATATGACTTAGCTGTCTTATGTAACAAATCACCTTAAAACTCAATGGCTTATAATAGTCATATATGGTTGTAGCTCACATGCTTGTAGGTATGCCTGAGCTTGGCTAGAGAATCTTATGTGGGGTAGCTCTCTTCATGCATCCCTTCCTCCTACCGGGAATGTAGGCTAACCCAGGCATGCTCTTTCTTGGTGATGACAGATGCTCAAGTTAAAAACAAGTAAAAGCATGTAAGCCCTTGCACATACTTTACTTATTCACAAGTTACCTGACTGAACTTGGGGTCAAGGGGTTGGGAAATATACAGTTTTCTGGGAATAATTGCATTCTCATGGCAAAGGGTGTAACTCCAAGGAGAAATGAAGAATTGGAGCCATTAATACAATCTACCACATTATATTGTAAAGGCCATAGAGATGAAATATAGATGAACTTATTATCATTGCACATCTGAAAAGACTTTCATTATTATCCTATAAAGAAGTGTTATTTAAAGCAGATAATTTCATTAAACATTAACTGTTTAGCCTTGGTCACAAATAAACATTTAATTAGTCCAATGGTTCATTTAGCCTTTGCCCTTCAATAATAGAGTAATTGAAATCTGACCCAAAGGTTTTCAGAATAAATACGTACCATGTATTTCGTTTGACTATTTAGTTCTATAGATAAGGTCTTAAAGAAAGTGCAACTTTGCACAAATATTAATGTCTCAGGCTTATAACTTCCTGCATTGTTCGCTTCCTGTTTTTTTCCTGTATCACAAAAACATTTACCGTCTAGTAAACAAAGAGAGAAAAATAAATAATTTAGAAGTCATACCTGTCATCTCAAGCATAGATCAGGTTGTCTGTCACAGTTGAAGTAGTGAATAGCATGAAATAATGATTTCTTATGAGCAGGTTATTACTTTTCACCATCTCAATAACTCAATTAATTCAGCAACTAAAATAAAATATAGGCAAGCATCGAGTTTCTAAAACCAGCAGCTTGACACAGAGATGAACAGTTTTCTTATATTTTACAGGAAAAAATAAAAGGGAACAGCTGCTATATCCTCATACAGATTTTTAAAAAATAAACTCAAGTCAGTTTGAAGATATGTGGTATTATTTTCTGGAAAAATGATTTAATGTGCAATATATTAATACAAGTTTTATCTGGATAAAACTTGGGAAGAGAAAACTCCCAGCAGCTATGAGAAAGTAAAATCTACGGCTTTTGTAAATGTCTTTGGAGATAGTTGATAAATTTCAAGTTTCTGGTGAACATAAGAATGGATGTGGTGAGTGAGTGTGGGACAGGGAAGGCACTAGACTCTGGAGAAGGGAATCTGGGGAGACATTTCAAGACAAATGGCAAAGTAGGGATGGTATTCTTTGTCCTGGGCCCCTTTTTTTAAATGGACCTCTTTTCTACCATTTTTCTATCTTCACCCCTATCATTTCCTTTTTCTGCTTGAGCACGTGGTGCCTGCATGTTGCTCATACTAACCTTCATTACTAGTGGTATACTGACAAGTGTTTAACAACTAGCTATCTTAAAAAAGAAATCCTTGATTTGTGGCATTTGCCATTTCCTGTGGTGTCAATATTTCCACCATGTCTGACTTCAGGCTAGCAGTGTGTCAGTAGAATGCACAGCTGGGAAGAGATTCACACCACTGACTCTGAGCCAACTCCAACATATTGCTGCTTGAAACCCTCTCCCTTAAAGGTAAAGGCTATGCTGGCTCACATAAAGGATTAGACACGGGACTTTAAAAATGCTAGATTTGTATCATGTCTCGGGGCTGGTGTACATTTGTTGTAATCTAAGATTACCAGTGACCAAAGTCAAGGCACAGATTTGCCACTTCTCTCACCTTTGATTTGTTTTTCGAGACAGAGATACAACTAAAGTTTCTCTTGATAAAGACCTCAAAATTAAAAGCAATTTCCCTGTGTATCATCAGAGCTACCACATTCTCACCCTTCCCTGAAAAGGTTTGATGATGTGTGAATGGCGATTTTCCATTTTTAATGCCTTCATTGAAATTAGATCAATGGAGAAGAGTCATCATCTCACTGAGCTCTCACAGCAGCGTTAGCCAGAGGCTCCAGGGATGGACTGCAAACCAGGAGGGTGAGAGGCCCATGAGAGTGCGTCAGCTCAGGTGAAGGCTGGCAGGTGTCCCAATTCATATTTTAGCATCTGCAAGCTGACTTTTTTTTTTTTTAAGAAAAGGTAAAAAAAAAGCTGAAAATAGATGTGAGTCTGTAGCAATGGCAAATCTCATGATGACATTGATATAGGCTTTCAGTGTCTGTGGATTTGAGAAAATGCATCTTTTCTTTTTGCTCCTTTTCTCTGTGTCCAGGCCTTGATACTTCCTGAAAACCTACTGTTTATGGAGTGGGCTGCCGACGTGCTCCTGTAATGAGCTGAGGGCAAGGGTGACTGTGGGATTGGGCTGGAATTTTTCTGTACTGATTTCATCCTTAAGATACCAGAAGTTTGATACATAAGTATTTCTGTTTTATAAAAACAACAATAACAAAAAAAGTTACTGAGCTCCTATCATGTGCTAGGCATTGTTCTAAATTCTTTGAATGCATAATCCGATTGCATTAATCTTAATAGGAGGAGGCATGGGGAAAAGAGGTGGACATCTTTCAGAAGGATATATAATATATTTTCAGGCAAATTTTTTCTTCTGGTGGAGACAAACTGTGATTCTGAGTATGACACAGAGTTCTGAGATGCAATGAAGACAATCTCCATCAATTCTATAAATTCAAAAACCCACGTATTGTTCATTTCCCTGTTGTTTCCCACATACTCTTTATCTCATTTTCTGTCCATGATGGAAAGGAACATGCTCTGAATCAGTTGCTGTAACAAACCTCTGAGATGTAATGAACTACAGGGGCAGGATGTTTGTCTGAAGGTTGATGGAGTACGGATCTGAAAAGTTCATTCTGATTCAAAAGGAACCAAGAAAACAGGATTGGTGCTCATTCATACATTCAGTAAGGTATAAGGCATGATGTGTCTGCAAGTAAGGTGGTGTGAATCACTGTCCACACACTGGGGTGTGCAGATATTGCCATTTCTTGATCTTCATTTAATAAATCTACATCAGAGACCTCATACCCCCATCCTATCAGTATTGGGTGTGCCTCTTCTCCCAGGGTCACATCAGAATTCATGGAGTCCCAATGAACTGGAGGAATTCTAATTCTTTGACATTTTCTTTATTGAGGCCCTTAGTCATCCCCAAATTCTGGCTCTGAGCTTCTGCACATGAGGCATGGGACTTGTTGCTGAGGCTGGGACCAGTGCTGCCCAGAACTCACCATTTCTGGGTGCACCCTGTAGCATCCACTCTACGTTCTTGCCACTTCCATGAGTAGCAGGAGACAGAGTGGGCATAGGTCCTGCTGGTCACCGTATCTGCTGACTTTCACTCCTTCCTCCTTCTCTTGCTGTCTCTGTCTTCTTCTCCCTTCTTTCTTTTCTTTTTCCTTTTTGCCCTCATGCTTTATTTCCCCTTTGCTTCCAGGACTCCTGGGAAGCATAATATTTTTAATGGCTGAAACATTTGGAAAACCACGGTTGCCTCTGCAGGCGACATCTGCTTTGGGGCCTGTATATGTACCTGTATATATAGTTACCTGCCCCTCTGCCCTGCAAAGGGGGTCAAAGTGAAATACAGGGAGAAAACCACATGGTATTATGAAAATGATCCTGCTGGGATATTTATCAGAGTGGGCTACCAATGATGTTTATAGATTCCATTCTTATCTCAAAAAAAAAAAAAAAAAAAAGATTCTTCTGCTCACTCCATGGGGCACCGCCCAGTTTCCTCCAGCTGACACACACACACTGGAGTCTCCAGGAGGTGTCAGTCCTCATTGATGAGAAAAGTGGAGACCCCTCCATCCACAGAAACCTCAGTCTCCAACAGCTCTCACCCAGGACTGATAATGACTGACAGGCTGGCCATAAAACTCTCTAGAAGAATCCCACCTATGCGATCAAGGATGGGGAAGGACAAGGAAGAAGGCTGGAAGCAGAGGCAGCTGGTCCCCCCATTGGACCTCCGTCTCAGTTTCTCACCCTGCCACATAGCACAGTAGGTGCAGGAGCAGGAAAATGGCCCCAGCATGGGGGTGGGGAAGTGGAAGGCAGAAGGCAGGTAGGTAGGGGGGAGATAGTTTTCTTTTTTTCCCAATGTGTGTCCTTTTCTTCTATCTATCTATCTATCTATTGACAGAGCCTCACTCTATCACCCAGACTGGAGTACAGTGGCACAAACTCTGCTCCCTACAATCTCTGCCTCCTGGGTTCAAGCAATTCTCCTGCCTCAGCCTCCCTAGTAGCTGGGATTATAGATGCACACCACCACGCCTAGCTAATTTTTGTATTTTTAGTAGAGAGGGGGTTTCACCATGTTGGCCAGGTTGGTCTCGAACTCCTGACCTCAGGTGATCCACCTGCCTCAGCCTCCCAAAGTGCTTGAATTACAGGCATGAGCCACCACGCCTGACCCTTTTCTTCTTGTTAGACTCAGTGGTGAAAGAAACAGGAAAAATGAGACAAAAACTATCTCATTGCTACTTTTCACTCCCCACTAGTCCAACTTCTATCTTTATTTTCCTTCCAATTTCTATTGAAATTCCTCATCATGCTCCATCCCCAGGCTGAATTTTGACTCCAGCTCCAGCCCCCTGTGGTGTTGTGTCAGTTTCTCACTGCCTTCTGCTCTATCTGCAGCTCCTCATATCTATTTCTAGAACCCTTAACCCCCAACTGACTTCTCTGTGCCAGGTCCAAGGGTCAGTGTCAGTATAAATGGTGAGAGTGGAGAATGTGAGACTCCCAAATGTGGGTCTGCAGTAAAGAGATATGTTCCCATCATTCAATGAGAAACTCTGAAGGAAGCTTCCTTGGGAGCACTGGGACACTTGGAGATATTGTGCTGTTGGAGAGTAAGCAGATGTTGGTGCCAACCTGGAAAACTAACTTCCCTCCAAGTATAAATTTTCTCAAAGAAGATGGTATCAGAATCCAAGACTTTCAGATGGTTTTAGAAAATGACATATTCTCAGATTGGGGCTTTCCAGAGTAGAGTGTTATTTGATCACTTAGCTATTGCTGTGCAATGAGCCATTCCAAAACTTGGTGAATTAGGACAATAAATGTTTACAACATCAACTTGGCCTTAGCTTGGCTAGATTCTACCATGCAACTATGACTAGTTTGTAGATCAGCTGGAAGCTAGGATGGCCTCACTCACATGCCAGCTGGTCAGTTGCAGCCAAGGTGGAGGTGTGGTGGGAAGAACTGAGTCACTTTTCTCAATCTTCAGCAGAGGTTTCAAGGAAGTGGCAGGTTTCCAAGAAATAGTGGAACCATAAGGACCTCATGAGACCTAGGCACAGTGTTACTTTTGCCACATTCTTTTGTCAAGTTAGACACAAGATAGCTCAGATACAAGATCTGGGAAAACAGAGCAAACCTCTTGACGAGAGGAGTTACAGAGTCACACAGTAAAGGGCATGAATCCAGAGAGGCCATTCATTGGGCCATCCATGTCATCAGTCTTCCATGGCATGAAACCCATAATTCCCCAGAAGTACTAGACCAGCTCTCAGATAAATAGAGAAGTGGTTCAAATTAATCTTTGCTTTCCTCTCATTTACCATGTCTGGGATTCATCCCTTAGTCCTTCAATAAAGTGACTAGTTTATCAATTATTAAGGAGAGTTTGGCTCTCTAAGATCTGTTAAAGTAGTTCCTGTTTTTCTTTTTTCGGAAGATTATATTGAATGGAGTATTCCTAAAATCTGTAGTGACGGTATTCCAGACACACAAGTCAGTGGTAAGAAGATGAATTCAGAGGGTAGCAAATACATTTCTACAATTTTCAAATCATGCTAGTTATTTGTAAGACTAACCCAGTTTAGTGTCATATTGGATTCATTAGTTAAGTTATACACTTATTCATTCAGTTTTTCATTCTCTTATTTTTTCCTGTAAGATGTTGGAGCCCCTACTAAGTGCCGTGTGTGCTAGGTTTATTGTTTAGTTAAGAGGAGCATAAACTCAAACTGGCTTAAGCTTAGGAGAGCACATTTCATCAGAATGTCCCTCAGAAGCCAAGGGCAGAAATATGGCTAGGCCTCAGGAAAGATCCAAACAGGGAACTGGAATGCTGATGGAAAACTTGGACTCTCCATCTCTTGCCTTGATATCTTTTTTTCAGATCAGCTTTGTCTGTCTTCCAGTAGAGCTACTGTACATGAGTCCAAATTTGAGGTGCAGGAAACACAGTAGTAAACCAAGCAGACCAAGTCACTGCTTTCATACAGACTATATTCTTTTTTTTTCTTAAACTTTTATTTTAAATCCCACAGTACATGTGCAGGACGTGCAGGTTTGTTATATAGTAAACCTGCGCCATGGTGGTTTGCTGCACAGATCAACCCATCACCTAGGTATTAAGCCCAGCAGCCATTAGCTATTCTTCCTGATGCTGTCCCTCCTCCCGCCATCCCCTCAACAGGTTCCAGTGTGTGTTGTTTCCCTGGGTGTCCATGTGTTCTCATTGTTCAGCTCCCACTTATAAGTGAGAACATCCTACATCAGAGACCTCATAGCCCCATCCTACCAGTATTGGGCCTGCCTCTTCTCCCAGAGGTTTTCTGTTCCCATGTTAGCTGGCTGAGGATAATGACTTTCAGCTCCATTCATGTTCCTGCAAAGGACATGATTTCATTCCTTTTTATGGCTGCATAGTATTTCATATACACATTTTCTTCATCCAGTCTATCATTGATGGGTCTTTGGGTTGATACCATGTCTTTGCTATTGTGAATAGTGCTGCAAGGAACATATGTGTGTATGTATCTTTATAATAGAATGATTCATATTCCTTTGGGTATATACCCAGTAATGGGATTTCTGAGTCAAATGGGATTTCTGCTTCTAGGTCATTGGGGAATTGCCACACTATTTTCCACAATGGTTAAACTAATTTATATTTTCACCAATCATGTAAAGCGTTCCTTTTTTATTCTGCAACCTCACCAGCATCTGTTATTTCTTGACTTTTTAATAATCGCCATTCTGACTGGCATGAGATGGTATCTCATTGTGGTTTTGACTTGCATTTTTCTAATGATCAGTGATGCTGAGCTTTTTTTCATGTGTTTTTTGGCTGCATGAATGTCTTCTTTTGAGAAATGTCTGTTCATGTAGTTTGCCCACTTTTTAATGGTTTAATGGGGTTGTTTTTTCTTGTATCTTTTTTTAAAGTTTCTTGTGGACTCTGGATATTAGACCTTTGTCAGATGGATAGATTGCAAAAATGTTCTCCCATTATATAGGTTGTCTGTTCACTCTGGTGATAGTTTCTTTTGCTGTGCAGAAACTTTTAAATTAGATTCTGTTTAGAAGACTACATTCTTATGGCAAGATCAAGGGAACAAAAAGAAAAAAGGTACAAAATAATAAAAAGTCAGATAGAGATAAGGACTACCAAGGAAAATAGGGTGGTAAAACATGTTGAGTCACGAGAAGTAGAATTTTGATAGGATGTCAAGGAATGTTTCAATGAGATGACCTTTCAGCAGGCTTGACTGAGATAGAAGAATGGAGAAAGAAGGTTTTTCTCTCATTTTCCCCAAACTTCCAAGGAACAAATGCTGTTGGCCCAGCTTAGAGCATTGCCCAGTACTGCAAGGAGGCTAGGGCTGGGGTTAAGGGACAGAGTCTTGTGGTACCAGCATGGCTAAACCCGTGTGGCTTGATAGGAAGCCAGTTCCAGAGACAGGAAGTCTGCTGGTTTCCTAAGACTTCTGTAAAAAAATTACTACAAATTTGGTGGCTTAAAACAACAGACAGCATAAATCTACTCTTTGCAGTTCTGGAGGCCAGAAGTCCAAGGTGCTAACAGAGCCATCTTCCCTTGAAAGTCCCTAGGAGAGAATCCTTTCTTGCCTCTTCCAGCTTCTGGTGGCTCCTGGTGTTCCTGAGCTTGTGGCACCTTTGCTCCAATCTCCTCCAAGGTCTTCACATGGACATCTCCTCTGTGTGTCTTTCTGTTGTCCTTTTCTGTCTCTTATATGGAAACAGTCATTAGACTTAAGGCCTACCTTAAAGCACTATGATCTCATCTCAATCCTTACCTTAACTATATCTGTAAAGACCCCTATTTTCAAATAAGGCCACATTCTGAGGCTCAGGGAGTATATGAATTTGGGAGACAGGATTCAACCCCCTTGAGGAGGGGAGAGTGGCTGTTGGTCCAGGGCTGGGAGAATGCCTGAGAAAGTGTCCCGTGCCTGTCCACTGTATTGGGTAAAGAGTACATAGGTTCCTGCCCTAAGGCACTCACAGCCTAGAAGTGAAGATATGTTGGTAAATGCTGGTAGAACAGTGGTAAAAATAGTAGTAGATTACATAACACTATGGAAACCCAGACAAAAGTATGGTATAACTCTACCTAGGCATGCTAGGGAAGGTTACCCCAACATTGGTACCTGGACTTGTCTTAAGAGTACAAATAAAGCTGGTGGTTGCTGTGATTCAGACTTGAAATAGGTACTAGGAAAAGAAAGATGGGTTCTATAGCTCACAAAATTACTATCCGTCTTTTTAAAGGGGGAGAAAGGCCTAGAAACTTGAGTACATATTATAGAATCAGCATGGATTTGAAAACCTTGAACATTGCCAGGTGAGTTTTTGGCAGAGAGTGCCTTGCCCCATAGATTCATGGTTGATTCAGTGATGTTCCTTCTCAGCCAATTGTCCATTCCCCGTTCCCCTATTAACCTACTTCATTTAGTGCAACTGTTGTTAAACAGCAAGGGCTAAAGTGACTGATAGGGAATGTATTAATATTCTTAGCGTCATGCTGAGAGGCCTTTAACACGGTGGCTAGTAGTCATGTCTTCCATATACCAGAATCATCTCTCCTGACGCAGGAATATAAAAGGCTTCTTTGCTTCCTGCTAGGTCTGTTTCTCATGGAGGGTAATGAGGTTCGAAAAATGCCAAGCTAGATGCTTTGTGCAATTTTGCATAGCTCAATCCATTTGCCCACAGCATGCAGAGGTCTCAGATTTTAAGAGAAATTGGAGACCTGCTCTGAATCTGAAGCACTAAGCTGCTTGTTTAAAATATTTTCTATTCCCTAGTTTCATTTGCTATCAGAAGGAATTAGCCTGCATAATATTATTGTTAATATGAGTGTCTGTAGACGCAGTACTTCCACTTCATTGCTGGGTATTCAGGTCTTTAGTCCCAGTCTCTGGATAGATTTTTCTTAATTATTTTCTTAGTTTATTGACAACAGTATTTGCATGAAGAAATTTACTTGAGATATACGAGTTGATGCGACTTCACTATAAAATGAAAGAAATTGTCAAAGAAGAAATTTGGTTTGAGAGAAAAGAAAGAATTATCACAGGTACATTTAAGAGAATTCATGTAATTACAAAGTAGTTTTAATGTGGTGTTTAAATGCAAACTTTGTTTAGACAATTGAAGTAAACAAGACCAATGAAGACAGTGTAAATTAAAGAACAGATTATTCCTTTTGTATTTATGTTTTTCCTTTGAGTCTTTATTGTGTTTGGTATTATCTGTTGTATCTATAATTAAAATCAAACAAACTCGTATTTTTTTTATTTGAAATAAATTGCTATGCATCTTTATATTAAACACTGAGGGTTTGGAGAGAGAGATTCCTGGGATTCCCAGTTTTCCAGTCCCAAGCTCTGGATTCAATTCTGCATGCCTTTCTTCCTACCTCAGGGAAGGGCTGCCCTAGGAGAAACCAGAAACCAGAAATGGGAATGACTAGGAAGAAACTATTGTGTGGCTTTTCGAAGGCTTAGGAATGCTTTGGCATATCCTTCCAAATTTTCCCCAGCCATTGGTCAATATCTGAAATTAGCTGTTTCAAGGTAACACCCATGGAGCGGTAGCTATTTAAGCCGTCACTAATGGTTTTTTTCTTGAAGGTGATGTGAGGATTAGGGAACAGTCTGCAGAGTCAGGCAGAGTATCTGATGGTTCTGAGGGTTTGGGGAAATTTGAGGAAACCCACGGAAGGACCCTTTGTAGTTGGAGTTATATTTACAGCATGGGCTTTGGCCTGGCCCACTGGGCTTCAGTCCTGGCTCCCAGTTGTTCCAGCTGTGTCCTTCCGTAAGCCATTTATCCTATTTTCTCTGCTGTGGAGGGGAGGTGCACCACCTCGTTTCAGCCTCACTGTGATCATGAAATGCAGTGTCAGAGCACCTGGCATGTAGTAGGCTCTGCATAAAAGAATATTCCCCTCTCTTTCCCAATTTCCCCTGAACCAACCCACCTTTTTTTTTTCAGGAGGCCAATTTCATACCTTGCCATCCTCTAATGGTTTTCTTTGTTCTATTTATTGTACCTGTCAGGACTGAAGATAGCTTCATTTTTCACATCAGTGAGAGAGAGAAACCAAACTGTCACTGCTGTTGCGTCCATGCAGCCCAGTCACCAATGCTGTTGTTTTGCTCCTAGTTCCCTCCTGGGTTCTAGTTCTACACCTCCAAGGACTTGCTGGGCATTTCCACTTGGACGCTCTGCCATTTCATCAAATCCGTCATCTGTTTAATCTCAAACTGAATTTACCACTTTATCCCCAGAGCTGATTTTCCCTCCTGTTCTCATGTGTGTCAATTATATAATTCTCCTGGCCATCATAAAAGGAATGATTAGAATTATCTTTGATGGCTCCTTCTCCTTTGAATCTCTCATATTAGACCCTGAATGCCATTGATTTTTTTCTCCCTTATGCTCTTTGTTCTTATTTCCCTTTTTGTCTTTTCTTTCATTCATTATTTACTCATCAAAGACATTTATGGAGCACCTTGTGTGTGCCACTGCAATAAGGCTAACTGAATTCTTATCTCAATTTTATACTTTGATAATAATTTGCAACTGGTTACAGAAGTTGGACTCTAGAGCCAAATTGTCTGGATTCAAATCCTGGCTTTGCAAATTTCTATCCGTAGGACTTTGACTATTTAACCACTTTGGCCACAGATTTCTCATCTGCAAAGTGGCAATCGTGGTGGTACTTACCTCATAGGGCTGTTAGTAGGATTAAATGAGTTAATACATGTCAGGAACTTAGAGTAGCTTCTGGCACACAACAAGCATAACATAGGTGACAGATATTGATGAACTGGTTTCCTTCTCTTCCTTCTCCCACTCTCTCTGGCTAATCCTTCATCTGATTTTCTGGATTTGCCTTAAACAAAGCTCTCATCCTATCAGTTTATAGTTTAGCGGGTGCTCATTCCCTGTAGAAGAAGGTCATTTCCTTTGCTTGACTTTCAAGAGCCTGTGTTGTCTTTGGCCCTAACTTCACTTCCTGTTATTCACAAATCTCTCCTCCCGTTGTTGAGAATTTGTGCTCACTATGAGAGCAGCATCTCAAGTTTGTGTGATCCTTTCCAGTGTTCAGTTCATGAGTTTCTTTTCCTTTCTTTCTTTCTTATTTTTTTTTTTGAGACGGAGTCTCGCTCTGTCGCCCAGGCTAGAGTGCAGTGGTGTGATCTTGGCTCACTGCAACCTCTGCCTCGCAGGTTCAAGCAATTCTCTGTCTCAATCTCCTGAGTAGCTGGGATTACAGGTGCGTGCCACCATGCCCGGCTAATTTTTGTATTTTTAGTAGAGATGGCGTTTTACCATCTTGGCCAGGCTGGTCTCAAACTCTTGATCTTTTGATCCACCCACCTCGGCCTCACAAAATGCTGGGATTATAGCATGAGCCAGTGCACCCAGCCAGTTTCTTATGTGTCCCTTCACCATCCTCCACTGGCTCTCTAATCCTTATCTAGAACACCTCCCTGCCCCTTGAAATGTGTGTTCCTAAGGCTTCCTATCTTTTCAGTCTGACCTTTAGAAGAGATTCCTCTCAGAACAGTCTGGCCCTGAGGGATACCGGGGAATTCCTAATAGTATTCACTTAGATTTAGTTCTCTCTATTTACTGTAGCATGCTGTGCCTACTTCAGTAATTGGTAGTCTTCCCTACCAGGTTTGGCTCCACATCATCTAGGACAGGTATTGGCAAACTTTTCCTCTAAAGGGTCAGTGGTCAATGTTTTTTAGACTTTTGGATCACATGGTCTCTGTCTGTTCTGTCAACTAGTCAGTTCTGCCACTGAAACACAGAAACATCCGTGGCAGTACATAACTGCCTGAGTGTGATCGTCTTCCCATAAAGCTTTGCTTACAAGCACACATGGCAGGCTGGGTTTGGCCTCTGGGCTGTAATTACCAACCTTTGACCTAGGAAGTGTCTGTTCATAAACTGAGATGTTAAAGAAAATGCTATTGATGTAGTGATTTTGATTGTGAGACGGTTGGATTCTAATGGGTCTGTGAACCTCTCCACATGTGGGCAGAGAAGGTTCACCCACTACTTTAAACATGCACCCGATGCACTTGGGAAAACTACAAAATGCTTGCTCTATCATCATCCCTGCTCTTTGCAGAAATTCTGTCTCAGCTCCTGATAGTATAGAAAGATGGGCGGTGGGGGAGGGGAGGTTGCCAGGAGAAAAATCTCATTGCCATGGAAACAGCTTTCTGCATTCCTGCATTGGTCTGTGAATACCAGGTGGTTCACAAACAATCAAGAAGCCTCTGCCTTATACTGTGAAGAGAAAACTGCCTTTGACAACATTCAGAAAAATGCATATGCCTCGGCCACAGGCCCCTGGGTTCCCAAATGATTTCTCACACACCTGAACATCACTGTTTTCTGAACAGCCTTGGGGAATATTTTCTCTTTAACTGATTAAGCACAGGAAACAATAGTGATGAAGATTTAGATATTCTTTCATTCCTTTCAGACTGCAGATTAATGCTAGAAAAGCATGGCTAATCAGATTTACTATTTCTTCACACTTTATTACTTCAACAAATGGGACAGGGAAACCTTCCTAATATCCAAAGCATTCCAGGGTTTCATAAAACCATTTACAAGATTTATTATTATTTTTCCTCCCCAGAGTTTCTTGCTCAATTTCAAATAGTAAACATCCCAATTGTGATCTTCTAATGGAAAATGACTCTTCCTAATTGTTCCTCCCCCTGTATGCTGTGTGACAAATTACAGATCAAATTTTCTGAGGTATAGCATGTAATAATTACTTTCTATAATTAATTTAATTCTCAAACTATAAGCTTTTGTTTTCCTGTGAGGAGACACAACTGGGGACTAAAAAAATTAGAATCTAATGCTGGGTACTGGGAAATAGTGTCCAGATTAATGGAAGTCCTCTTAGAGTATAGCTGCATAATGATATTTCCGTCACTGATGGACTGCATCTGTGACCCGTAATAAGATTATACCCTAATTTACTATACCTTTTCTATATTTAGATATGTTTAGAGGCATACATACTTATCACTGTGTTCCAATTGCCTATAGTATTCAGTACAGTAACATGCTATAAAGGTTTGTAGCCTAGGTAAGAGCAATAGGCTATACCATCTAGCTTGGGTATGTAGCAGGCTGAACCATCTAGGTTCATCGAGGTGGGTTTCTGAACCCACCATTGACAATTTTGGTATGGATTGGTTAAGACTGATTTACATATGCTTGGGCTGTTTGAAGAAGGACTAAATATGTAAACTAAAAAACTAGGTATACTCTGTGATGTTCACATCACAACCAAATCACCTAATAACCATTTCCTCATCTTTAAGTGATGCATGACTATAAAAGGATGGTCATTTTTGGCTAGAAATATTATTGGAATTAAATTCCACTTGGAAACATCAATTATTAGAAGAGGGCTAAATGCTCAGAGAAATATGAAAAATGTGTGTGGCCTCTATTTGACACCACCACTGACTATACATGTATTTTGGATTATTTTTCCATCAGCATCAATATTTTGATTTATTTCTTTATGTCCTGACTACATAATTTTCAGATATGACTTGCTAAGGTTAAGAGTCTAGAGGGGTGTTAGCAAGTATTGATCACATTGTGAGAAGTCAGTTAGCAAGTATTGATCACATTGTGACAAGTCAGTTAGCAAGTATTGATCACATTGTGAGAAATCACAATACATTGCTTGACTTGAAGCCTGTGGGCCCATTTGTAACTGAACGTATGTCCTGGTTCCTTTATACATCCCTCTTTCCGTTGTAGTATTATCCTCAGAGTTTCAAAATGTTCTTCATATACCACTTTCATGACTTCTGCCGTATCTGAATATCACTTGTTTTGTAGGTTGAATGGTACCCACCCAAAAGATATACTGAAGTCCTAATCCTCAGTATGTGTGAATGCGACCTTACTTGGAAATAGGGTGTTTGCGAGTGTATTCACGTGAAGATGAGGTAGAAGAGGGTACGTGTGAACTCTAGGCCAATGACTGGTGTCCTTACAAGAAAATGGAAATATGGACAAATATGGACACAGACATACAGAGAGGAGGATGTCATGTGAAAACTCAGACAGACAGACACACACACACACACACACACACACACACACACACACACACACACAAAGGACATGTGAAGATGGAGATAGAGACTGAAGTGATGCATCCATAGTCCAAGGAATGCAAAGGATTCTGGCACCACCAGAAACTAAGAAGAGGTAAAGAAAGATCCTCCTCCAGATCCTTCAGGAGGGGCAGTGGCCCTACCGACAACTCAGTTTCAGATTTCTGATCTCTAGACTGTGAAAGAATAAATTTCTGTTGTTTTAAGCCATCCAGTTTGTGGTATTTTGTTACAGCATCCTAAGAAAAATACTATGACTTATAATACTTTCTTTAAGTTGATTCCTTTTTACATAAACACATTCATTTAAAAGTAAACTTTAGCTGGGTGCAGTGGCTCATGCCTGTAATCCCGGCACTTTGTGGGAGCCGAGGCAGTGGATTACCTGAGGTCAGGAGTTCAGGACCAGCCTGGCCAAAGTGGTGAAAACCTATCTCCACTAAAATATTCAAAAATTAGCTGGGCGTGGTGGCAGGCACCTGTAATACTAGCTACTCAGGAGGCTGAGACAGGAGAATTGCTTGAACCTGGGAGGCAGAGGTTGCAGTGAGCTGAGATGGCACCACTGCACTCCAGCCTGGGCATCAATAGTGACACTCGGTCTCAAAATAAATAAATAAACCAATAAATAAATAAATAAATAAAAGTAAACTTTATAGCAGAATTGTGCATGGAGAAACAATATTTTCCACATGTGAAGTAACTATAAGATAAATATAAAATTATTTCTCTATAACCTGCCTGTCAATAGACTACCTAATTGGCCTGCATTCCCAGTCCTCTGCATAGCTTCTGGTTTAGCAGCTTGGCACCCTTTGTGTTGGCTTAACCCTCCCTCTCCCAGTCTTTGAGACAGAGAAGTTTGGGCTGAAAACCTTGTTTCTACTTAGTTCGTGTATCAGAATGCTGAAACTAACAGAAATCCCAGTTTAGACTGTGTTGAACAAGAAGGAAATGTGTTATCTAAAGGAAGAAATCCAGAGATAATGTAGGCCTCAGGTACGGTATGGTTATGGCTCTGGTTCAATTTCTTGCTCATTTCATCACTGTTTCTTTGTGTGTTTGCAAGTAGGTTCTCTCAGGGTTACAATCTCATTCCTAACTGGAGGGGTATATGGTGAAGTGAAGGAGGGATATATGAGTAGGTAGGAGGGAGAAAGAGCCTCTCCCACATCCCGGGTTATAATGACCTTCTCTTCAGTTGATTGGGTCCACTTAGGACATGTGCGTATCCTCAAGGGAGCAACACTTGCCAGGGGAATGTTGTGGTCTGGGTTCCTGAATCCACCACTGACAATCTTGGTGTGGGTTGGTTAAGGCCGATTTACACATGCTTGGGCTGTTTGAGGAAGGACTAAACATCTAAACTAAATTGGGACTCTGTTAAAACATGTCATGGGGGATTAGATGCTGAGTGGGCAAATAACAAGCTCCCCACATCCCTTTGGCATCATAACACCTAATCATACCCCATCTTTACATGAATATGCCTTTAAAAGTGTGGATGACAACACAAAATGCACTCACTCTTTCCCAAAGGGAGCAAACTCAAAGCCTCATCCAGCTCCTGCATCTAGTTCTAAGTTCATTATCTCTCAAGCACTTCTACCTTTTGGTCTAGGAATCTCCAGTTAAAAGTTAAACCACTCACCACCCTCCCCAGCATTATCTCACACAATAGTAGAAGTGAAAACCACAGTAAGTACTCATTTGGGAAGAGGGGAGAATGGAAGCAGCTCCCAACAGTCATTGATTCAAAGCACGTGCTCCACCCTGTTGGACAATAAGAGTTCATGGTTCATGTCCTGGCAGTCGTTCTGAGTGCCTGTTTCTACACTGCAAAAGGATCTTCCATCCATTGTTCTCTGCAAGCACATCTGAGATAGGCATTAAGGAGAGAGAAGAAGGTTGTCCTTTCTGGGAGCTGCAAAGTTTTAGCAGTTTTTTTCTTTAGGTGCAATTTCAGACCTCTTGTGATTGCTTTATGAACTATACCATCACACGATGTTGGCTGCTAAGGGGTCATTTTTAATACTGTGGTGGCCTTAAAAATTTAATAGGCATTTTATTTACTTAATACTGGCTAGTTCTATTATTAGAAAATACAACCAGAGATGTTACTCAGGCACAGTCTTTGTGTCTAGGATTTTTTTCCCACCAGCTTTATTGAAGTATAATTTAAAATAAAATCATATATATTTGTTACAACATGATGTTTTGATACATGCATATATTATGAAGTGATTATCACAATCAAGCTAATTAACACATCCCTCACATCACATAGTTATGTTGTGTGTTTGTGTTGAGAACATTTAAGATCTATGCTCTTAGCAATTTTCGAGTATACAACTCATTATAAACTACAGTCACCACTGTCTGATAGATCTCCAGAAGTTATTCCTCCTGTCTATTGGAAACTTTGTACCTTTTGATCCATATCTCCACAACCCCCTTCCCTCCACCCCCTGGCCCCTGAGCACCACCATTCTAGTCTGTTTCTTTGAGTTCAGATTTTTCGATTCCACATGGAAGTGAGTTTGTGCAGTCGATAGTTGGCATGCTGTCACCTCCAAACCTCATGTTGAAATTTAATCCCCAATGCTGGAGATGGGGCCTAACAAGAACGTTTGTGTTATAGTGGAGGATCCCTGATGAATAGATTCATGCCCTTCTGGGGGGCAGGTAAATAAGTTCTTTCTCTCTGAGTTCCTGAGAAAGCTGATTGTTAGAAAGAGCCTGGCCTCTCCCTGCCCCTTCTTCCTTCCTCTCTCACCATGCGATCTCCTCACGCGCCAGCTCCCTTCCACTTTCTGCAATGAGTGGAAGCAGATGCTGGCACCGTGCTCCTTGTACAGCCTGTAGAGCTGTGAGCAAAACAAACCTATTTACTTCATAAATTACCCAGCCTCAGGCATTTCCTTATAGCAATACAAACAGACTAAGACATGCAACATTATCTTTCTATGCTTGGCTTATTTAATTCAATTTCATGTCCTCCAGCTTTATCCACATTGTTGCAAATAACAAGATTTTCCTTTTTAAGGATGAATAGTATTGTATTGTATGTATGTCTGTATATGTATGTGTACATATGTAGGTGTGTGTGTGTATCTATATCTATATATCACATTTTCTTCATCCGTCTGTTGATGGACACAAGTTGATTCCTTATCTTGGCTATTGTGAATAACACTTCAATAAATATGGAAGTACAGGTATCTCTTCAACATACTGATCTCATTTCCTTTGCACATATATGCAGAAGTGGGATTGTTGGGTCATATGGTAGTTCTATTTTTAACTTTTTGTGGAACCTCCATAGTGTTTCCTATAATCTCTGTACTAACTTTCATTCTTATCAACAGTGTGCAAGCGTTCTCTTTTCTTTACATCCTCACCAATACTTGTTATTTTTTTAAATTTATTTTTATTTTTTTATTTTTTTATTTTTTATTTTTATTTTTTTATTTTTTAGAAAGAAAGAAAGAAGAGAGAAAAGAAAGAGTGAAAGAAAGAAAAAAAGAATGCAAAAAAAAGAATGTAAGAGAGAAAGAAAAAGAGAAGGAGAGAGAGAGAACGGGATTCTTGTTCTATTGCCCAGGCTAGAATGCAGTCTAAAAATGGGTATTAAAAACCTCTTTTATTCCAATAATTGTGCTTAACAATGGAGACAGGAAGGAATAAGGGATGAAAATAACAAACAAG
>CAUYLG010074560.1:0-38401 GCA_963573385.1 Cacajao melanocephalus | reverse complement strand
CTGACTCAGCAATAAATGACTATGTGGGTGGGTGGGTGGGTGGATGGATGGATGGATGGATGGGTGGGTGGGTGGATGGATGGATGGACAAATGGATGGGTAGATGGATGGATGGGTAGATGGATGGATGGATGGATGAATAAATGGGTGGATGGATAAATGGATGGATGGATGGTGGGTGGATGGATGGGTGGATGGATGGATGGATGGATGGATAGATGGATGGGATGGATGGCTGGATGATGGATGGATGGATGGATAGATGGCTGGCTGGCTGAATGGATGGATGGATGAATAAATGGATGGATGGATAAATGGATGGATGGATGGGTGGATGTGGATGGATGGATGGATGGGTGGATGGATGGATGGATAAATGGATGGATGGGTGGGTGGATGGATGGATGTGTTGATAGATGGATGGATAAATGGATGGATGGGTGGGTGGATGGATGGATGGATGGATGGGTGGATGGGTGGATGGTGGATGGATGGATGGATGGATGGGTGGATGGATGGATGGATGGATGGGTGGATGGATGGATGGATGGATAAATGGATGGATGGGTGGGTGGATGGATGGATGGATGGATGGGTGGGATGGATGGGTGGATGATGGATGGATGGATGGATAGATGGCTGGCTGGCTGAATGGATGGATGGATGAATAAATGGATGGATGGATAAATGGATGGATGGATGGATGGATGGATAAATGGATGGATGGATGGGTGGATGGTGGATGGATGGATGGGTGGATGGATGGATGGATGGATAAATGGATGGATGGGTGGGTGGATGGATGGATGGATGGATGGGTGGATGGATGGGATGGATGGGTGGATGATGGATGGGTGGATGGATAGGATGGATGGGTGGATGATGGATGGATGGATGGATGGATGGATGGGATGTATGGGTGGATGATGGATGGATGGCTGGATAGATGGCTGGCTGGCTGAATGGATGGATGGGTGGGTGGATAAATGGATGGATGGATGGATGGGATGGATGGGTGGATGGATGGATGGATGGGTGGGTGGATGTATGTATGTATGTACGGATGGATGGATAGGTGGATAGATGGAGCCTTCCACAGGTAAATTTCCCTTCCTTACTCATCACTAGATTTTGCCATGGGTCACCTAGGCTGTCATCACCACTGTCACTACTGTGAATAATGGAGTGTTGGGGCTGAGGGAGGCAGTAGGGTATTGAGAGAACCTGTTAGCCTTGGGACTCAGGGGAGGGCCAGTAATAAGAAGTAAGTATCTGAAGCTGGTCCTGACAGTCCTGCTGTGAATGGTGAGGCCAGATTACATGCCCGTTATACCCTGCTGTGAATTCACCTCTCCCTAAGCCCCATCACACAGTGTAGCTGGGAATTTCTCACCCTCAAAGGTCTTTTGGCCAAAAGACCTTGGCATTTCTGCCAAAGGAAGAATGTGGCCCTGCAGTTTCCAGGTGGGAAAGAGAGGGGCTCAGGGGCTGGGTGAGGACAGAAGCTGATGCCCTGGCCTTGGTATGAATAACTCCAGTAAATTCTTAATTCCTCAAAATACTGCCCAGCATGCAACCAGCCACCCTTTACTGAACTTCCACGTGGGCAGACATTGTGCTTGGCTGAGGATACAGAGATAAAAGAGAAAGACTCTGCCCTCAGAGAATGTATGGTCAAGGAGTAGAAGCTGTTGGGGAAAGAGCTGAGGGCTGGTGAGCCACAGAGGAGAAAGTGCCAAACGGGGAAGGACCCCAGGGGTGGCTTCATAGAGGGGTGAGATTTAAGCTCAGTGGGAGTTCTTCAGGGTGGCTCCTGGGAATCTGAATTTCTTTCTTTCTTTTCTTTTTTTTTTTTTTTTTTTAGATGGAGTCTCTCTCTGTCACTCAGGCTGGAGTGGTGCAATCTCAGCTTACTGCAACCTCTACCTCCTGGGTTCAAGAGATTCTCCTCCCTCAGTCTCCAGAGTAGCTGGGATTATAAGCACGTGTCACTACGCCCAGCTAATTTTTGTATTTTCAGTAGGAACAGGGTTTCTTTTTTTTTTTTTTTTTTTTGAGACAGAGTCTCTCTGTCACCCAGGCTGGAGCACAGTGGTGCGATCTCAGCTCACTGCAACCTCTGTTCCCTGGGATCAAGCGATTCTCCTGCCTCAGCCTCCCAAGTAGCTGGGATTACAAGCATGCACTGCCATGCCTAGCTCATTTTTGTATTTTTAGTAGAGATGGGATTTCCCCATGTTGGCCAGGATGGTCTTGAACTCCTGACCTCAGGTAATTCACCCACCTCAGCCTCCCAAAGTCTGGATTTACAGGTATGAGGCACCACTCTCAGCCGAGACAGGGTTTCACCATGTTGGCCAGGCTGGTCTCAAACTCCTGACCTCCTGATCCGCCCACCTTGGGCTTCCAAAGTGCTGGGACTACAGGCGTGAGGCACCGCGCCCGGCCAAATCTGAATTTCTTCTCAAATGCATGGGGGAATCTGTTGTGCAGACAGGGTTAGGAATGATTTGTTTAGTGAGCAGTGGGGAAGGCATCTTAGGCAGCAGAAACTGCACATTCAAAAAAGGGAGGTGATCTGAGGGCGCACAGGGAATGGCGACCGTCAAATAACGGCAGAAACCAGGTTATTTGGGGAAAAGGGGATGCAACCAGAGTGGGAGGAAGAAAATCAAAATGCCATTGTGTTCAAATCATTGAAAATAATTCCCCCAGGAAACAGTAATCCATTTCCGCCTTCCTCATCCAGCGCTGATTTGCCCAAGTGGGGGGGCAGATCTGGTGCCGATTACCAGGTTTCGGTGCATTAGGTAATGCAACAGTAAAATCTGGGTCACTGCAGCACAAAGTCCCCTTTATTTTGACAAGTGTAGTTTTTACTCTGAAGTGTTATCATAAATAATTAAATTAAACCAGTAAATGGCTTGTAGTATGCTTTGCTGAAGTAACAAAGTCTCTGTAACCCCAGACACTGAGCTACTCCTCTGGGGGATTCTTGGCTCTGAAACATTTGGGAATTTTTCAGAAGTTAAGAATATCTGGAATAGTCAAGGGAGAGAGGCAGGGCAATGGCTTGTTCCAGCCCATCCTGCTGTTCCCCATTCCATCATTTGACCTGTGGCAGTTTGAATCTGTAAAGGGATTACTCCTCAGCCCGAGGCTGGCCTGGGATGAAGAGGGGTCGAGAGTCCCAGTGCACATATTGGGCAGTCTTTTTTTTTTTTTTTCTGGAGATGGATTTTTGCTCTTGTCGCCCAGACTGGAGTGCAATGGCATGATCTCGGCTCACCGCAACCTCTACCTCCCAGGTTCAAACGATTGTCCTGCCTCAGCCTCCCAAGTAGCTGGGACTACAGGCATGCACCGCCATGCTCAGCTAATTTTGTATTTTTAGTAGAGATGGAGTTTCGCCATGTTGGTCATGCTGGTATTGGGCAGCTTCTTTTTTTTCGTAATGCCTGCTCAGGCATCAGGGTGTTGATAAGTAAGTACTTTGAGTCTTGGGGTAGAAGGGCTTGCGGACTCTCAAGGCCATCAGACAACCCACCCCACCCACGACTTTCACCATTTCATAGGCATGAAAACCAGGGAAGTGAAGTGATGTGACCCACTGCTTGTTGGCTGATGGACAGCATGAGCAATGTGCCGAGTGTGAGTGCCAAAGACTCAGAGACCCAAAGGGAGAATGCTCTGGAGACACAGGGGCTGCAGGCAGAGAAGGGGATGTGGTGGGAGGGCGGGGGGGGGGAAAGAGGAAACAGGAAGAGGCAGCAGCGAGGTCTGCCAGACGGCTGGGAGCGTGGAACCGAGCCTTCAGGTGGAGGCCCTGAGGCATCATCACTGGAGCCCTCAAGTACTCAGACGTCTACATGCTACATCTGGACGGTTCTCAAACGAAGCAAAAGAGAAGCAGGATCTCTGTAGTGAAGAAGGAAAAATGGTGCTGGCTAGAATACCCAGAGGAGGAACCTCCTGGTTTTAAAGCAGGGAGGAGCTTTCGTCCCTCCCAGGGTGAGTGGGGCTGCCTTTTACCTCCTTCTCCCCGCCCTGTCCACCCCCTCCTCCGTCCCCCCACCGCCCGCCCCCCATAACCCCTCGTCCTGTTTGCTGGACATCCAGGCATCAGCCTCTATCACCCTTGTCAGGGCCTGCAGATAAGGTGGCAGTTGGTGGCCAGATTAGATGGGAGTAGCATTCCACTGCCCCCTCTTTTGGTGGCATCCCGGCCTGTAGGACTCATGCAGGGACAACTCCATTCATAGAGCCAGAACTCCCAATGAGAGTTCTAGACTGTCCCAGAGCCTCTGGCTGAGCCAGCTCCAGGGAGAGTGTGACAAGCAGGTATCCTGGACAGAGAGGCCTCTGGAGAGCAGATGAGCCTGCCAGAATGAGGGGCCTGACAGTGCGTGTGGCCTTTCCCCCTGCCCCTCCGCAGCGCGGCTGTTTCTCATAGCACCTTTAGTGGAAAGGAAAGCATGTTTTTCTAACTCCTTGGAACTCTGAGCTATGTAAACAATAGAGATAGAGTTGGAACAAAAATCACCTACAGGGCAGATAGCTGCACCAGAAATCCCTGCGGAGGGAGGCCAAGGCTCCTCGGTGTTTAACAGCACAAAAGCTCAGATATTCGTGAAGTGTCGGTGGGCTGGGCTTTCGCCCCAGGGCTGCGAGGTCTTCATCTGGGGGGCAGTGAAGGGGAAAGCTCGCACCTGGTGAGCTGCCCGGCACCCCCTCCTGTTCCCTGACATCTAATACATCCTTCCCAAGGCGCGTGGACCAGACACGGGGGAAGTGAGCTCAGCTGACCCAGGCACCCCAGCAAGGCCTATGTCCAGCTTACTATTCCTCACTGGAGGCCTTTGAGGTTCTAGGCCACTCTTAGGTGGTGATGGCAGGGCAGGTGTGCTCAGTTCTGCCTAACAGGTGGGGATCTGCAATTGTTCCCAGAAGCCCACTGCTACACTGGGTCCTTGGGGACTTCACTGCCCTGCTGGCCTCCTCCTCCCTGTGAGGCACCACTGACTCCAGAGATCCCTCTCTGAGCCCCAAGGCTGCACCCTGGGGTGCCCAGCTTTTCTGTGTGCCCTCCACTGCACCCGTCATACTCAGAGCTTATCATCTTGACTCTATCTCCTGAAGACAGGTATCTGTGCACACTTCCATATATAGTAGGTGCTCGGTAAATGCTTATTGGACAGAAAAGGGCATCTCTAGGCCAGGCCTGGCATCCCTAGTCAGGACGGCTTTAGTGGGAGCCCAGTCCTCTGGCCTTAGCTGCCCTTGGCCCAGGGGGTCCGGTGCGGGAGAGGCCAGGGTACTGCCCTTCAATCCAGCCCTGGGTTCTTTCCCACGTCACGGCCAGATCCCATCTCTTCACCACACAGCGCTGTGGCTACAACATTCCCTCCCTGGCAGACGCTGTGGGGGTGTGTGTGTAGTCAGGTTGGGGGGAGGGGACTTTAAACAAACAGCCCATGGCCCCAGTCAGTGCCAAGGCTCACCACACCCCCATCCCCATCCCCTCCACCCCAGGCTTGCTGGACCATGTGACCAGGAACCAGCAGAATTCATTTTGCAAAAAAGGATTTGGTGCTCTGCCTCTCATCCTCAAGCTGGGCCAGAGAGCGCCTGAGTGCCCCCCCTGCTCTCCCTCCCACTTGGGCCTTTCACCCCCTAATCCACTGAGTGGGGAGCTGTCACGTGGGCCCCCAGCTCTCGACAGGAAGCTGTCGGCACCGCTGACTCGTAGGACGGTCTCCCTCACCACCAGGGAGGCAGGCTGCAGTACCCCAGCCTGGCTCACTGAAACCCAACCCCTCTTTCCAGCTGCAGCTCGAAAGAGCCCCTGGCCGGCATTCCCCAGGGACCCTATAGCCTGCAGATCTCACGGTCAGGGAATTTTCCCGGTACAGTGTTCCAACCCAGCGGAGCCTCCAGAACAAAGGGCAGAGAGGCAGGGACCATCTCTTCCTATCTCCCCATCAGGGGCAAGAATGACCCAGCCCACAGAGGGTGCAACCTGGATCTAGGGGAAAGGCATACCCAGAGGACAAAGACCATCCTTCCTGGGAGGCCCGGGCCTCGGGAAGCACTCTCTGGAGGAGCCAGGCCCAGGGAGATTCACAGCAGTCCCCGTTTCTTTCAGCTCTTCCGCCCCAGGGAGGAAACTGACCTATACTGGCCCTGACATCCCGAGGGCCGTGGGTGTCAGGAGGCCTGTGTCAGAATCTGGAGCTGCACAGAAGGGGATTGTTGCTGGTTAGTGGGAGGCACCGTTCCAAAACCCAGTGATTCCCTTCCCTGGGGAAAAGGCAATTTACAAAAGAAAAGTGGTTTGTTGTTGTTTGGTTTTTTTTTTTTTTTTTTTTTTTTTTTTGTGGTCCCTAAGAACAGACTATCCTTCAAATTCAGATAAGGAACTGCTGTCAAGCAGCAGCCCTGGTAACCGTATAACAGAACAGACAGGAACCTGCCACCAGCCTTGGTTCCAGCTCTGATGTCATCACGAACTAGCTGCGTGGCTGGTCTAGCTCTAGGAACACCCCAGAGCTGTTGCGGCCCTAACAGAATTTACTTTAAAGAACTTCTCTGAGCCTCATTTTTTTCTCACCTGTAAGATGGGACTGATACTGTTTACCATGCCTACCTTCATTCATTTAGCAACATTAAGTACCAGCGATGTGCCAGGTGCTAAGTCTGTTGCTGGAAGCTGAAAAAATATACATTAACTAATGGGTATGAAGGTGCTGGGAAAGCTGAAATGCTGAAATAAATAGATAAGGACCAGCTGTAATGATCTCATTAACTTTCTGGGAATAGGGCCGCTAAAGCGATTTTTAAAGTTCTTAAAAACAGTTCAGTAAGCCAGACCTGTCTCTGTAATCTGGCCTGCACTATTTATTTGCTTAGCAAACCGTTTCTTCTTAGATAGTGCAGAAGGAAAGACTTCAGACCAGCCTGAGGCAGAATTTCTCCCAAATTCAGCGTGAGTGGGGTCTGAATTAATTAGGTCTTTCTGTAGCTTAATGTATAAACCTGGGCTCAGGAAATTTGGCCTTTAAAGCAGGTGCCCTTTCAAATGAGTGAGTTTCATGTGACTATTTTAACTTCAGCTTCATTACCCTTTATGGGCTGCAGGGGTGGTGCGGGGAGCAGGCAGGCGGGATCTGGTGTGAGTCTGCTTCCGTGAATGGCGAGCGGAAGGAACCGTAAAACAGCCTCTGGGTCCTCCACAGCCTTCTCCCAAACAGAGCCTGCGGGGGTGACCTGCCCACCTCCCCATGGAGGTAAATTCATTCTTGCAGGCCCCGTCTGGGGTCTCCTCCAGTCTCAGGTGAGGGCAAGGGCCACGGCTCCCAGGCCTACTTGTGGGGATGGTTGCCTGCTGGGCTTTCCTCCTTTGACCTATCATTGTCCTTGAACTTCTCGTTCTAGCTCACTGGTAGCCTCCAAACTTGGCAGCATCATAGCGCTGTGTCAGGATACTCTCTCGCTCAAGAACCTGCAGTCATTCCCTACTGCCTGAAAGTGCTCAGCCCCTACCTCCTACTCTTATCATCTGCCCGAGATGCTCCAGGTCACCTGTCCCTTTAGACACTCCAGTACCGCAGCCATCAGCCACCGGTGACTATGGAGCACTCTGGCCAATCCCAACTGAGGTGTGCTGTAAGATACACACCCAGGTAATGAAGATTCGGTATGAAAAAAGTAATGTAGGCCGGGCATGGTGGCTCATGCCTGTAATTCCAGCACTTTGGGAGGCTGAGGCAGGCGGATCACCTGAGGTCAGGAGTTCAAGACCAGCCTGGCCAACATGGTGAAACCCCATCTCTACTAAAAATTCAAAAATTATCTGGGCATGGTGGTGGGCACTTGTGATCCCGGCTACTCCGGAGGCTGAGGCAGGAGAATCGCTTGAACCCAGGAGGTGGAGGTTGCAGTGAGCCAAGATCACATCACTGCGCTCCAGCATGGGTGACAGGGCGAGACTCTGTCTCAAAAAAAAAAAAAGTAATGTAAACTATCTTAATAATCATGCTTATAAGTTTTATATTGATCACACGTTGAAATGATAATATGGGTATATTGGGTTAAATAGGATATATGAAAATGAATTTCCCCTGATTGTTTTTACATTTTAAATGTGGCTACTAGAACATGTGAAATTGCCCATGTGGCTCCCATGTGTGGCTCACAGTAATGTCTAATGGCCAGTCCACTCTGGACCATCATGCAGTGAAAGTGCCTGGGCCGGGTGGTGGGCAGATTTCACTTTCCACACTACTTTGTAATGTTTCTACACCTCTGTTTCCTTTTGTTTCCAATGGGATTCAAAGTATCTGCTTTAGGTGATTGCTAGAAGAACTGGATGAGCCAACAGTTGTGAAAGCTACTAGCATATAGTAGTTAACTGAATACATGTTAGTTTCCCTCCCTGTCCTTTCCAAATCACAATTCAAAATGCCTCTAGAGCAGTGGTTCTCCCTGGGTGCACCCAGAAATCACCTGGGAAGTTTTCTTAAAAATATATATATATCCTCCCAGGCCTGACTCCATTTTTCTTTTTCTTTTCTTTTGTTCTTTTTTTTTTTGCGTGTGTGAGAGAATCTCGTTCTGTTGCCCAGACTGGAGTGCAGTGGTGCGATCTCAGCTCACTGCAACCTCCACCTCCTGGGTTCAAGCAATTCTGTCTCAGCCTCCTGAGTAGCTGGGACTATAGGTTCACGCCACCACGCCCAGCTAATTTTTATATTTTCAGTAGAGACAGGGTTTCACCATGTTGGCCAGGCTGGTCTCGAATTCCTGACCTCAGGTGATCCACTCACCTCGGCCTCCCAAAGTGCTGGGATTACAGGCGTGAGTGGACTCCATGTTTTGTTTTGTGTTGAGATGGAGTTTTGGTCTTGTTGCCCAGGCTAGAGTGCCATGGCGTGACCTTGGCTCACCACAACCTCTGCCTCCCAGGTTCAAGTGAGTCTCCTGCCTCAGCCTCCCAAGTAGCTGGGATTACAGGCATGTGCCACCACACCTGGCTAATTTTGTATTTTTAGTAGAGATGAAGTTTCACCATGTTGGTCAGGCTGGTCTCAAACCCTTGATCTCAGGTGATCTGCCCGCCTCGGCCTCCCAAAATGCTGGATTACACGCATGAACCACTTTGCCTGGCCAGACTCTATTCTTCATTGGAGTCAGGGTGGCTTTAGTTGATCAGGGTGGGACCTGGGCCTCAGCATAGTTTATAGGTCTCCAGGTAATCTAATGCATAGCAAGGGTTGAGAATTCCCACCCCAGAAGAACCGATTGCCCCTTTGCCCCTCAGTGCTCTGACCTCCTTGCTTTATGTCTGTCCCTTTCGCATTTTACATGTGTTTCGTGCTACTTTAATGATAACCAACTTTCCTGAATGCCTACCTGAATGCCTTTTCTGAACATCTGGTGCTTTACGTATATTATCTTTAATCCTTATCACAACCCTGTGAGGTAAATTAGATTAACCCCATTCTGCAGATGAAGAAGCTGAGGCTTAGAAAGGTTAAAGTAACTTACTTGTTAAATCAGTGGAGGGGATCCAGGAGGAAGCACTCACCCCCGGGCAAGCCTGACTCCAAGTGAGAGCTACTGCTCGCTAGACTAGACTGCCTTTGTTTTCAGTGATTCAGTCCCAAGAATCTACACGTCCAGGGCCAGGGGTGCTGTCTTCCTATTTGCAACAGTTCTCAAATGAGGCGTTCAGAAGCCCCTTGATAAATATTGACTAAACCTCAGAGTACCTGTTTCTTTTCTTGTTTGTCTGGTTTTTCTTTGAGATGGAATCTCATTCTGTAGCCCAGGCTGGGCATACAGGGTACAGGCTGGAGTACAATGGTGTGATCTCGGCTCACTGCAACCCCCGCCTCCTGGGTTCAAGCGATTCTCCTGCCTCAGCCTCCCGAGTAACTGAGATTACAGATGGGCACCACCACACTTGGCTAATTTTTGTATTTTTAGTAGAGACTTGGTTTTACCATGTTGGCCAGGCTGGTCTCGAACTCCTGGCCTCAAATGATCAGCCTGTCTCAGCTTCCCAAAGCGCTGGGATTACAGGGATGAGCCACTGCCTCCTTTCCAGGGTACCCGTTTGAGAATATCCATACTCAGGCTGAGAGGCTGGAGAGCCTGCCTTGGGGCACATGAGGATGAGGGTCTGTGCTGCGCTCTGCTGCACATGGAGCAATTTCAGGGCTACCAGGCAGGTCTCTAGCACTCTAGCAAGTACAGGAAGGCTCTAGAAAGGACAGCTGGCAGATGAGAGAGGTTCCTTGGTTTCTAATGTATCATTCTCCCACACTCAGTCTCTTTTGGCAACTCTCTGGCCCAGGAGCACTGTTGAGATCACAGGTTCTTCATGGTCTGACTAGTGGCTTCTGGGTGAGTGGCAGGTGCCCCAACCCCGCCCCAACCCCACCCCAGCAATGCCTGTCCCCCCGCCCCTTACAGGTCCCGTCCCCAATCTGCCACCACCAAGGGCTGCCTGGATTTTTTGGACCAGCTCTGAGTCTGCGTAATTGTACTCTTTTCAAAATAGGCGGAGCGTTAAAGGCTTGACTAAAGGGGATTCAGTTTTTCTACTGTTGTCAGACTTCAAATGCAAATGTTCTTACGTCAGAGGGAAAAGTCTTTGCCTCCAGCCACGTGATGGACTCACCTGCAGCCATTCAAAAGGAGGACAGGGAAACCACACAGTGGCATGGAAAGACAAAGATGACGGTCATGAAGTGGGGACAGCATCTGGACCCACATTCTAGAAGTAGCATAATCACAATTACTAAATATTAAAAAAAAGAAAATAAAGAGGTAGGAGAGCGGGTGAGGGTGGGGAATGCGTGAGAATGTTCCCAGCAGTCGTGTTATGATGGTGAAGTTACACAAAATTCCATTTCTTTTATTTGCCAAATTTTCTGTAATGTGTCTATATGACTTACAAAAGAGGGGAAGAAAAATTCCTTTGGGGGTAATCCATCCCAACAAAAACCATCGAATCTGATCCGTCCGCCTTCATCTTCTGTCTCCTCCTCCCCTTCCTAGAAGGGGACAGGAACAGAGGTGGGAGGCTCTGCGAGGCCACTGAAAAACCCACCAGGCCCTGCTCTGCGGTGGCGGGGAGGGGGTGACTAGGTCAGTTTTTCCCACAGCCAGTCTGGCAGTGGAAGACGGAAAGGCTGTATCCTCACCATAACTGTGCTCCAGGAATGGGGTCCTTTGTGTCCCATGGACAGGTCCCTGTCATTCTGCAGGGAGCAGGAGGGGAAGTGGGAGACCACAGCAGATGTACTTTCCCCTTCTGGGGTTCCTAGTGCCGCCCCTGAGTTCAGAGCCCAGCTCCGAGCAAGCCAACCTTGACCTTTTTCCCAGCCGGCTGCAAAGGCAGCCCTGTGGTCTTTGGTGCGTGCAGGACTGGCACGTGTCCCGAACTGCCACTGCTGAGAATCAACAACTTTCCCTTTTCTCTGAGGCTCTCTCCTCTTCCCAGGGTGGTTGGAGACCCCACCCAGAAGATAGCCCAGCCCACCCTGGCATTTTGGGTTGGTCCCCAGATAAAGCAGGCAGTGGGTAGAGTGGTTATGAGCTTTGGACCCAATCAGACCCTGGTTCAAATGTCGTCCACTTTTGCCACTTACTATGAGCAACCTCAGGAAGATTACAGGCAGTCAGAGCCTTGTCTGGAAAATGACATAATGACTCCTGTCTCCCAGGGCTGCGATTAGGGTCAGAGGAGAGAAAACAGGCATAAAGCACCTCTCACAGTCTCCACAAACAATAGCTGTTATTGGTGCCTCTCTTCCTGGCCCCTCCCAAGCCAGGCTCTTGGGGCTGGGGAAAGACCTTGGAGTTGACTTTAGGGATTGGCCCCTTTTAATGCTCTGCTCTCGTGGCTGTGTGTGGGGGCTGGCTTTAGGAAAGCCATGTGACTCCAGTCTGGCTATTTAGACATTTCTTTGTGTCTCTTTGGCTCTGAAGGGGTGAGGTAATCCCTCAGAAGTGCATTTTTCCTGGGGAGAGAATGTCGCTGTTTCTTAGGGGGTTATAATCGCTGTCGTTGCTGGAGGTTGAATGAGGACAGTGAGGGGCTGACCTTGCCCCCTGCCCACCCTCCCGCTCTGGCCACGCCCCTCCACAAGATCACAACGGAGTCAGGGGACAGACTCCAGGCTCCAGTCTAGAAGGCTCAGGTAGTGTTTCTCTGAAAAACATACGCAGGCATTGGGGGTGTTTCTGAGGGACAGTAGCTGCTTTTATAGACTCAAAGCAATTGAATAATCAGAAGCATTATGTGGCCCTCCAGTTTGGAAACTACTTTCTCATACCTTATCTACTCCTCTACAACCACCTTGTGGGTGATTTTATTATCTCTATTTCACAAATGAGGCCTTGTGGTTCAAAAGGGTAAATGATGATGATAAGAGGGAAGTGACAAAACAATGCCTCCTGACCACAAATCCTGGGACCGAAACATGAGTAAGTGCCGTAAACATGAACTCCATAGGAAGCCGCCTGGGCTTCTCCCTGCATAGGGAGCCCCTACACAAGCCAAAAGGAAGTCCTTTGGGTTCTCCTTTCAGTAGAAAAAGGGAGCAGTTGATTAAAATGGAGGTGGGAAAACAAGTAGCGGTAGGGGAGGCTGGACACGGTGGCTCACGCCTGTAATCTCAGCACTTTGGGTGGCCGAGGTGGGTAGATCACCTGAGGTCAGGAGTTACAGACCAGCCTGGCCAACAGGGTGAAACCCCACCTCTACTAAAAATACAAAATTAGCCAGGCATGGTGGCACTGCCTGCAATCCCAGCTACTTGGGAGGCTGACGCAGGACAATCGCTTGAACCCAGGAGGTGGAGGCTGCAGTGAGCCGAGGTCATGCCATTGCACTCCAGATGGGGTGACAAGAGCGAAACTTGTCTCAAAAAAAAGAAAAAGTGGTGGTAGGGAGTAATCCTCCCCAGGTATGGGGTGTGAGATTAACAGGCTGAGAAGGCAGATGCTTCAACGTCAAAGGTGATGTTCTGAGAGTATGGAGGGCCAGCTGGTGCCACACCTGGGGCCTCTTAGGTGGCTCCCCGGCAGAATATGACCTAGTCCTTCCCATAACCCAGCCTCAACCGTCAGAAAAGAGAACCAGGTTTCCTGCTGTTGTGTCCCTTCTGATGCATCCTGGCCATGGGGGAAGAGAAACCTCTGGAAAGGCTTTCCAGGGTGCAAGACCCCTGCAGTGCTCAGAGGGGCAGGAAAGGAACGCCCTCTCCTGATTTGAGTCTGGGTCAAGTGTCCGTGTCGCCTACCTGTTAGAATGGGAGGGATGGCTGGGGCCGGTTTGCTGAGACCAGGAGAAGGCTGCTGGCAGCCAGCCTGGGCTCCGCTTCCCTGCCCTGGGAGGGTGTGGTGGCCGAAGACCTCACTGCCTGTGGGGCCAAAACCCAGTAACAAAGACATGCTTCGAGTCCCTCTAACTTCCAGATTGCTCTGGGGAATGGGGAGGAGGGGAGGGAGGAAGGAAAGGGCACCCTAGACTGAGTATCTTGAAGCCGGCCATCAGTTCAGTTTTGCCACTGCCCGTCCCACTGCTTTCGAGGCCGGTTGTGCAGTGCTGCTATTTTCAGCAGGAGCAGTAGTAGCGCAAGTGTCATTCTGCGCAGTCAGCCAACTTCCTGATGTGAAACCCTAGCCGGAGGTCTCCCGGGCCCCTCCCTGGGCGCGCGGGCAGGCAGGCCCTCAGACTAGTTCCTGGAAACTTTATAGCCCCTCTCTCTGCACTGCTCAGTTCCTCTCTCAGGGATTGCTCAAATAATAAAATAAAACATTATAGTAACAGTGAGCATTTATTGATCGCCTCCTATAAGCCAGGCACCGTGCAAGGCATTTCATTGATATTATCTCATCAGTTACCACCTTGCCTTGCTTGTTTTATATTCTGCTTGAGAAAGAGGTACAGTGTGTGGAGAGCAGGCTTGCCATTTCTAGCTCATTAAATTTGTTGCTGATGGATTGGCCTTCAAAAAGCCATCCTTTTTATGGAAAAAGTAGATTTCACTTACATTGTTCTGCTTTGCAGAAAAACTTCCAGAAACTTCAGTTTGAGCCAGGCCCATAGCTGCCTGTGTCCACATCAGGCATGACCTCAGCAGTCATGTCACCCATAATTCACAAGCATCTTCTGGTCCCAGCTGTTCTTCTCATCAAGGAGGCTGTATTTTAGGTGCCTGTTTCTCCAGACGTTCTCCCTCTTGCTCAACAACTGAGGCCTTTCTTGCCAGAATTGGAGGAGCAGAGGTTCTGGGTCCAGCTAAGAAGTGGTGGGATATTGGGGTACGGCGCTTAGCAAACCTCCTCTCCCAGCCACTGGGGCCCTGGGCCGCTGTCCCCGCAGGAGCTGCCAGGAGAGTAGAGGAACCGCAGAGGAGGGCTGTTGGTGGGGTTGGAAAAAGGGAGCATTTCTCCAGCTGGTGGCAGGAGCTGGCTAGCCAGAGGTCTTTTTCACAGCCCAATGCAGTGCGGCTCTTCTGTTTATGAGCTTTGTGAGATTTAGATCACTCTGTTTTAGCCACAGGGTTTTGGGGGTCACATCAAAGGTTAGAAAGCTGTGGAAAGAGTTCTTTCCCCATGAATCACACTTCCCAAAAATGTAAATCTCTGAGAGGAGCCAGCTTGCTTTATAGAGCTGGCAGGAGAACGGGGACAGCAAGAACTCCTGGAGAGTTTTTCTAAAGAAACCTCTGGAAGATTGGACAAAGGAATTCTTAGCAAGGAGAGGAGCCAGAGGGGAAAGATGCTCTGGAACCAGATAGATGGATGGGGTTGGGCATTGGGGTGGGGGCAGCAACAGGGCTTCAGATGCTGCTGGCCTGGAAGAACTAGACCGCTGCATCACATGACTCCAGGAGGAACCCTGGCTTGTGCAGTACGTGACCTGTGCAGCCACACATGGCAGCCTCGTCTTTCCTTGCTCCCTCCTGGTGGAGCCTCTGGAGCGTATAGAATCTGGAGGATTCATGAGGTCCTATGGAATCCTCCAGATAGTCATAGCTTAAAATTATCTGCTGGGCACAGTGGCTCATGCCTGTAATCCCAGCACTTTGGGTGGCTGAGAAGGGTGGATCACAAGGTCAGGAGTTCAAGACCAGCCAGGCCAATATGGTGAAACCCTGTCTCTGCTAGTAATACAAAAATCAGCTGGAGGTGGTGGCACGTGCCTGTAATCCCAGCTACTTGGGAGGCTGAGGCAGGAGAATCGCTTGAATCCAGGAGGCGGAGTTTGTAGAAAGCCGAGCTTGCGCCATTGCACTCCAGCCTGGGTGACAGAGTGAGATTCTGTCTCAAAAAAAAAAAAAAAAAAATTAGCCATGTGCTTGTCCGCACTCATTCATGGCCACTCCATAGTTACGTGTTTGAGGACAGAGGTCATGTCCTCTAAGATTTTCTTTTCTAGCCTGGCGCATAACATATGCTCAAAAAACATTTGTGGAACGAATGAATAAATGGTAAGAGAATTCTAACATTTAGGAACTGGTATGGCTAAGCCCAAGCATTGGGAACCAGAAAGAGCTTTGATTTCTTTGAACAAAAAGTATGATCCAAAGACATCAACTCCTTTAAGACCCAGATCAACCCCTACCTTTAGGAAGCCCCCTTAATGAAATTTGATTCGTTTAGTCCCTCCATTTCTCAAGCACTTACCAGCCCCTCAGTCAGGCACAGATGGGGTTCCTTTAAGAAGCCACAGTCCTGATGGGGTAACAGACAAACTCTCCTGCTACTTGCTGCCAGAATGAAGCGGTCTCAGCTGCTGGGAAGGCTTGTGAGAGGCCTGTGAGGGCTACAGGGCCTGGAAAGGGAGCCACTCACTCACTTTGCCAGAGAGGCAGGCTTCCTGGAGGAGGTGACAGGGCAGGGCTTGGAGGGAAAGCAGTCTCAGCTCTGCTCCTATCTAGGTTTTGGCTTTTTAAAAATTTATCTTTTATTTTTTTTTTGAGTTTCACTTTGTCGCCCAGGCTGGAGTGCAATGGCACAATCTCGGCTTACTGCAACCTCTGCTTCCCGGGTTCAAGAGATTCCCCTGCCTCAGCCTCCTGAGTAGCTGGGACTGCAGGGCTCCTACCTGCTGCCAGCCTTCCCAGTGAGTCTCCTCTGCCCAGGCTCACCAATGGTGACACTGCTCATTCCTGCCCACTGGGTGCAATAGCAGAATACTTTGCCCTCTAGCAGTGTGGCTCGAGAGGACACGGCTCCATCATCAACTCTGTCATCTGCCAGTTCTCAGGGTTCCTTAACGTCCCTGGGCCTTATGGTTCTCATCTCATCTGTAAAATGGGACTGACACCTCTCTCAGAGAAACACAGGCACCGCTGTGCGACACGTGCTCGGCTCTGCACCTGCCCGCCAGCTGCTAAGGACAGTGGGGGCTGGTAGCAGCTCCTGCTTCCAAAAGCTTCTCACGGTCATGATCAGTCTTGTTCTACGCTGAGGTGAGCAGAGAAAGCTTAACTGTACCCATTTTACACTGAGGAGATTTCGGCTCAGGAAGAATAAGTGACGCCCACGATCACACTGCCCATTAGGAGAGGGCTGGGTGGGAGCCCCCGAGTTGTGGTTCTGCATTCTGTGGCCCCAGAATAAACTGTTCCCACTCTCCCTCCTGTTGGGGCTTCCCCGCCTTACTGTGTGACCCCGGCTGACTGCCCGGTGCTCAGAATGCCAGTGTGAAGGCCCATAAGTTTGGCTCTTTCCACGGGCCCAAGCAGACCCTTTAGGTGGAGAAAGGTGAGAAGAACCCTCCTGATAGGTCACCGGGCAGCCTTTGAGACCACACTTCCTCCCTGTGGCCCACTGGGGACTGCAGAAGGCAGTGCCTGGAGCCCCGGGAAGGAGGAGGCTGTGGGTCGCAATCCACACCCTGCACCCCTGAGTCAGCCTAGACCCTGCTCCTCGCACGCCCCAGCCCCTGGCTGGAGCAGCCCAGTAGCCGGCGGCGGCCCAGCCCCCATCCAGGGCTGCAGCCTCCCCGCCACGCTGCACAACTCCGCGCCTCTCCTCAGTTCATTCCTTCCAGACACACAGTTGCTGCTTTTTATTTGGATCACTTTTCTGTGTTATGGTATTTGGGTTGTTTTTCCAATCCCTCCCCCAACCCCTGCCTTTCCCCCATGGCAGGATTCCCAAGAAGACTCGTTTTTGGAGAGCGCACAAGCACATCTGCTCTCTGACTGCAGCGTTCCGAGAGGGCCCTGTCGGGGGACTCAGGCCTCGGGGAGCCGGGACACGCTGGGCGAGTGCGGGGAGGGGGCGCTGGCAGGCAGGGTGCAGGGCCCCTGGCAGTCGAGGCCTGCGGTAGGCATGCTCACTGAGGCAGGCGGTGCTGGGCCTGAGGGCCTGAGGCTGCTGCCAAGGTCCTGGAGCCCAGCTCGCCAACTCCCCGGCCCCGCTGGCTATGGCTGCTGGCGCTCAGCTCAGATAGAAGTAGGCCAGACTTGGGATGAGAGAGAAACCAGCAGCCTTCAAAACACCCCGGCTCCCTGGGTGAGCCGATCTGAGGGGTGGGGGTCCCCTGTGTGGTAAGTGTTGGAGTCCACATGGTTGTACCCTCGTGTGTGCTAGAAAAAGTGTGGTGGTTGAATGGAGGCTCAGAAACCAAAGGGCCTGGGTTCCATTCCTGACTTTCCCACCAACTGGCTGTGTGAACGTGGGCAAGTTACTGTGAAGGAGGATCATAGCATGCTTCCCTCCGCTGTGAGGGTTAAATGAGTTAATACATGAAAATACTTCCTGGCACATAGTGAGTGCTCAATAAATGTTTTAGCTGTTGTTATTATTTGTACATGGGTGTGTGTGTGGAATTTAGTAGATCTGGGGTGGTGCTTTTGGACTTTGGAGCGTGAGCATTGCTCTCCAGCTTGCTGAAAGTGCTGGCTTCTGGACCTCACCGCAGAGATTGTTTCAGCAGATCTTGGGAGGGCTCAGGAATTTACATTTTTATCCAGAGGCCTTGGCGATACTGACATGCTGGTCCAGAGTCTGACCTGGAGTCATCTGAGGTTTCTGGATAAACAGAGCCTTGGGAAGGCTTGGGGTATGTGTGTGTGTGTTGGTGGCAGGGGCTGCAGGGGTATGAGAAGGATTGGATTATTTCCTAGGCTCTGGTAAATCACTCAGAACTGCTTTGCAAATGGAACTGGAGACCCAGTGAAGGACTGGAGGGGAATGAGGTGGCCCCCGGCAGGAGTCACCCCAGGCAGAGCCTTGGGGCTCTAGGAAGGGAGGCTGCTGGGCTTTAAGCAGGGGACTGACAGTCCAGCTGGATGGCTTGGGTTGGAGCTCCCTGGTTTACAGCCTAGGGCGCAGCAGATGGCAAGAAGGGTGTGAAATTGCAGCTAGCTCAAAGCCACAATGGCACAAGGGTCTAGGCTCTGACAGCAGAAGCGGCAGCAAGATCTGGAAGAGAGGATCCCACGTACTGAGCAGCTGCGCCCACCCCCTTCTGCTCAGGTGGGACCTCTGAGCGAATGACACCAGAGCATCCAAGCCAGCGCCTGGGTTCCATAAGCCCAGCGCTCCAGCAGCCCGGTCAGCAGAGCTTCAGATAAGAATCAGGCTCCTGTAAACTCACCCACTCAAGTGCTTGTAGTCTCTTAATTCCTTTTCTTCTGCTTTCTCTCTCAGCAAAGATGTTTTAGAAAAACTCTTCGTTTTGACTAAGCTCAGAAAAGGAGGTGGGCCCTCCTAAGGCTAGAGAGAGAGCTGGTCGCCTGTTCCAGGGAGGAGACTCAGGGCCCCGCAGTGGACTGATGGTGTGAGACCTCCCCTTCCAGGAGCGGGCAAGTGGGGGCAGCCGGGAAGGCCTGGTTCTCCCAGCGGGGGTCTCCTTTCAGATGGCGGGTTGGATGTGTATGTGCATGTATGTGAAGGGGGCGTGTGTGTGTGTGTATTCACACAGCAACAAGATATTGACTGAGTGTGTATTATGTGCCAGACACGGTTCTAGATGCTAGGGATACACAGTGAACGAAGTGGAGATCCCTCCAGTCGAGGAACGTGGAGTCGATGGGAATTTTGTGTCTGGCGGGGATGGGTATGTGCTGTGTGTGTGTTCACGGTGCACACGCAAGTGAGGAATGGAGAATAACACATTCGTGCCAGGTAGACCTGGGTCAGGACACATCTGCTATTCTCCAGGCAGGTGATCTTGGGCAAAATACTTTCTGAGCCTTGGTTTTCCATACAATGGGAAAATAATCTCTTCCTCTCACAACTGTTGTGAGACTACATATGCAAATGCCTGGAAAGCGCTAAGCAAACTATCTGATACATCGTTGCCAAATGATGCTTCTTTCTTCATGTTTCCTACGGAGTTGGTCGAGCTGTTTCTGCGTGTATATACCAAGTATGTGTTTGTGTCTGGGCGGGCTGTCCCATGTGTCTGAGACGTCTAAACATGTGGGTTCTCCCCAAGTGACAATCTCTTTCCCTCAGGATGTACCTTGTGCTGTAGAGATATCCCAGGTCTGACTAAAGGTGGCATTGTTGGTTACGTTCCCAGCCAGGAGGCCTGCTAATAGAGAGAGAGAAAGCTCGTTCAGTCTGGAATCCCAGGAGCTGGCCGGCAAAAGCCCTGGCTTCGGTCTGTCGTGAGTCCCTCCAACTGCAGTGTGACTCTCGTTTGCAGTTCTGTTTTCAGTGCTCACAAAGGATCCTCAGCCACCTCTTGCTGACGTGCACCTACACCAGCTTGCAGGTTTTCTTTCCTAGTTCTATGACATCTTGGCCATGCTGATCCCTGCTGAGACCCTCCCAGTATCCCCCAGGTCATTTGTAAAAATGGATCTAGAAGGTAGACCCAGGACCAGCCCTCAACAGGCAGCTATGGGAACAGAACTATATTCTGTTTTTTTGTTTTTTTTGAGATGGAATCTCGCTCTGTCGTCAGGCTGGAGTGCAGTGGTGCGATCTCGACTCACTGCAACCTCTGCCTCCTGGGTTCACGCCATCCTCCTGCTTCAGCCTCCTGAGTAGCTGGGACCACAGGTGTGAGCCACCAAGTCCAGCTAATTTTTATATCTTTAATAGAGACAGGGTTTCACCATGTTGGCCAGGATGGTCTTGATCTCTTGACCTTGTGATTTGCATGCCCCGGCCTCCCAGAGTGCTGGGGTTAGAGGCGTGAGCCACCGCGCCTGGCCCAGCTGTATTGTTTAGTGATCCGCTTAGGACTCCCTCGATCCTCGCTTCCTCCCACAGAGTGAGAAGAGAGGTGAGTCCGGTTCGCACTCTTCTCGGTCTAGACCGTCTCCCAAGGAGAAGCCCGTGGTTTTGACCGTGTCCTCTAAGAAGGTGACAGAGTGTCTGCTCTTAGCCTGAGTGCTCCTCCTCTGCCCCATTTTTCAGTGTCCATTGGCTGAGCAACTGCCTGCCCCCAACATCTGGCCATTCTGATGAGTAACTCCGCCGCACTCCCAGGCACTCAGCTCAAAACACTGAGTCCTATCTTACGTCTTGCTCTGTTTCATTTCCCACGGTTCATCCATTATCAAATTGTTTTAAGTTACTCCCCCGACCAGTCCTTTCCCACCCCCACTCCTCCTGCCTCCATCGCCCTGGTCAGGCTGTCATCTGGACTATTGCTGAGGCCTCCCACTTGTCCTCCTTGCCTCTAGCCTTCCCCTTCACAACCCGACAGTCCATCTTCCTCAAGCCTCACCATGAGCTGGCGGCTCTCCCTCCCTCCCTGCAGCACTTCCCCCAGCAGTGCTCTCTATCCACAGCATCCTCTCCTCTCCGACTCTTGGCTCCAGCTGAATCAGTCCCCTCATTGTTCCTGGGACACAGTGCATACTCTGCTACCCTCCGCTGCTGGAGGAAGTTGTTTCCCTCCCCTTTTACCTACATTTTCACCATCTTTAACAGTAGGAAATAACCCTGGCTGAGCTGCACCTTAACGTTTTGGAAACAGGGTGAGGAGAGGCTAGAAAAGTTGGGGGAAGGGCCCAGCACAGTGGCTCACGCCTCTAATCCCAGCACTTTGTGAGGCCAAGGCGGGAGGACCACATGGCCATGCCCCAGCGCATGGCCCACAGGGCTACTGCAGCAGGCCTGGGGGTGTCTCAGAGGCATCATCCCTCAAACATGGACTCCTCTCCCAAACAGGACCCCTACAATCAGAGAAGCCGACCTGCCCCGGCCCCTCGCCACTGTCAGGAGTTCAAGACCAGCCTGGCTTACAGGGTGAAACCCTGTCTCTACCAAAAATACAAAAATTAGCCAGGCATGGTGGTGTGAAGCTGTAATCCCGGCTAATTGGGAAGCTGAGGCAGGAGAATCGCTGGAACCCAGGAGGCAGAGGTTGCAGAGAGCCGAGATTGTGCCATTGCACTCCAGCCTGGAAACTCTGTTTCAAAAAAAAAAAGAAAAGTTGGAAGGGAGCAAAACTGCTAGCAGTTTGCTAGAGGTAGAGAATGTAATTCACCCCTGGGGCAGACTTTTGCTTTGTTTTGGGAAAATCAACACAAACCTCAATATGTGTAGTTACAGTCAGCCTAAATACAGATGTGAACTGTTGTTCTGGTTCGGGGATGGAGATGGCCCTGCCCTGGGAATCTGGTCTGCCTTCCCTTCTTTTTTTACCCTGAGGTTTGAGAGAGAAATTATGGAGGGAAGGAGCTAGACTTGTCCCGCTGGAGGCGGCTATTTTCAGCTGAAGTTGGGAGAGTTGCTGCAGGAGATGGAAAGCAGAGACGGACAGCCTTCCTGAGGAGGCGGAAGGCCCTGGCATTGTTGCTTTGGGACTTAGGTGATGTATCTTGGCACAGACTTCGGGAAAGGACATTGTGTCCATGTTTGGAGGGAGCCCAGCGTCTCTCTAGAACTCCAGCGGCATTAGAGGTGGCGGCAGCCACGGCTACTGGGGACCCCTCAAGGCACATTCCCAGCAAAGGGTCTTTTCTCAGCCTTCATGAACCCTAGTTATGACCGCAATGGACAGACGGGTTTGTGACATCACGTGAGACATCCACTAAAGCTCTCAGAAATATTTGCGGAAAATATTGTACGGGGTGGGCTCAGTGTCATTGTAACTCACTGTTAAGGTGGCGGTAAGTCATTTACACCCTGGGCAAGTGAAAACAAGATTACTAGAGATAGAAAGCAGCAGGGGTACTGTTAACCAGGGTTGCCTGTGGGCCCTGTATTCTAGAGAACTCCTTTCCTTCTTCGTATTTTGATGAAACCTTCCAATATCTCCACCATTTCTTTTTGTAATTAGAAAAACAAAAGCTATGAATGAAGAAGAGACTCTATCTTCCCTTCCCTTCCGATGCCACGCCCACAGTACTGCCCAGGTGCAGGGCTTGACAGGAGGCCAGGGCAGATCAGCATCTATTTCTTGTTACAGGTACATGTGCCGGCTCTGCCAGCTCTTTCACCATCAGGAACATCTCTCCTTCTTCCGACCCCACGCCCCACTTACTCTGCTTGCTGGAGCCATTTCTCAGAACATGCCTGGTCTGCACTCAGCCTGCGCCTTCATACTTGCTGTTAACTCTGCCAGCCCTGCCACAAGTCCCCCCAGACAGCTTCCAGGCCCCTGCTGGTGGCTTTCATTCGTGACTCCAGCGTCACTCTTCAGTGAGGCTTTCCCTGACCAAGCTATTTAAAGCTGTATGCCCTCCCAGCTTTCTTTCATCACTGCCGGCTTCTCTTCTTCGACACGTGTCATCATCTGTGTCCTTCGTATGTAGGCTCTACGAGAGCAAGGGGTGTTGTCAATTCTGGGTTCTCGCACTACCCTTGTGTACGCCTGGCATTTAGAAGACGCTCAGTCAATATTTATAGTTACCACATACCAGACACTGTGGTAGGTGGGTTAGTAATCTCCTCAGTCTTCAAGGCTTTGAGGAGTTGATAGCATTATCTTCACTTTAAAGATGAGAAAACTAAAGCTCAGGAAGGTCAGATAACTCTGCTGACGCCACACTGTTATCATGTGACAGGTGGGAATGGAGTGCAGGTCTGTCTGCTCTGGGAGCGTTCCATTTCAGGAGGCTTCTTTTTTTTTTTTTTGAGACGGGGTCTCTGTCTCTGTTGCCAAGGCTGGAGTGCAGTGGTACAATCATGGCTCACTGCAACCTCAAACTCCTGGGCTCAAGAGATCCTCCTGCCAAGGCCTCACTGGGAATGCAGGTGCATGCCACCATCCTTAATTGTTAAGTTCTATGTAAAGACAGGGTCTCATTATGTTGCCCACTCTGGGCCTCAAACAATCCTGCCTCAGCCTCCCCAAAGTGCTGGGATGACAGGTCAGTTCCTGGGGAGGGGCCACAAGATCAGGTAAGCCAGTTTATTGATCTGGGTGGTGCCAGCTGACCCATCAAGTGCAGGGTCTGCAAAATATCTCACTGATCTTAGAAGCAGTTTAGGGAGGGTCAGAATCTCGTAGCCTCCAGCTGCCTGACTCTGGCGCTCCTCTATCTTTATGGGTTGGGTATGTGGCTGTCCCTCACATGCACAATACCCAGGAGGCCTCCCAAGTCTGTCTTAGGCTGGGGCTGCTGTTCCGTCGGCACTGATTGCCCCAGCGCATGGCCCACAGGGCTACTGCAGCAGGCCTGGGGGTGTCTCAGAGGCATCGTCCCTCAAACATGGGCTCCTCTCCCAAACAGGACCACTACAATCAGAGAAGCCGACCTGCCCCGGCCCCTCGCCACCGCCTCCGCCCTCCAGTTCGGGTGCTCTGGGTTGTGATACACGCGAACACTGCCAGAGGTTTTCTTTCCTCCCTCCGCTGCCCCACTTCTGTGATGGGAGTCGGCTGCTCCCTAAGTACCCTCTGAGGGTGGAATGCCAGGAAGATCCCAGGGGATGTAGGCTGAAGTTCTGGCTGTGCCACTCACTAGTTATGTCATGAGCTTGCCCAAGTCATGTAGCTTGTGCGTTGAAAGAATGGAAGGAATTCTCCCTTCCTTGTGGTTCCTTAGAGTATCTTAAGGCTGGCAAATGTGGAACCTGCTTCGGAGGGCTGCCGCGCAGACGCGTGAGACCATGTGCTTATCATCCTTAGCACCATGCCTGGCACGCGACGCTTAATAAGTGCTGGCTGCTACTGTTATTGGTCATGGCTGGCTCGGGAACTGGGAAGAGTCTGAAACCAGCTGGTAGGACGGTGTGTGGCGTGTGGACTGCCTCTGACCCCTACCCCAATTATCCACTAACCTCTTTCCTAGATCTTCAGTCCCTAGACTGAATTTCCCTGTTCAAGGTCACATGGTGGACTTTTAAAAGGCCTTGACGGGGGCACTTTCCAGAAGAGCTGACGTCCTTAGTCAGTGTACTGTTTCTGCTGGGAGGTAACTGTCATCTCTGCTGGGCACAATTTGTGGAATAATTTGCACAAGTGTCAATTGCCACCATGACCAAGGCATGAAGTATAATTACCTTGAGTGGGAACTGTGATTGCGCCTGTGAACTGAGGCCAGATTTGCAGGGACCGCAAATGAGCTGCCACCTCTGAAGCACTGTGTGCCTACTGGGGGTGGGGTCTAATCAACCTGAGCCTGTTTTGAAACACTGGCTCTCCGAGTTCTAATGGGTCCAAAGTCTTGATTTTGGTGACTGTCATGATCCCTGCAATCTGTGGCTGAATCGAGAACTTCCTCTTGTCCAAGACATGACTCATAGTTGTTTTATTTTTTGTGGGAGACTATAGTTTTATTATTACTCAAATCAGTCTCCCCAAGTATTTGGGGAGCACAATTTTTAAGGACAACTTGGTGGGTTGGGGGAAGCCAGTGAGCCAGGAGCGCTGATTGATGAGAGATGAAATCACAGGAAGTCAGAGCTGTCTTCTTTCACGGGGTCAGTTCCTGGGTAGGGGCCATAAGATCAGACAAGCCAGTTTATTGATCTGGGTGGTGCCAGCTGACCCATCAAGTGCAGGGTCTGCAAAATATCTCAAGCACTGATCTTAGGAGCAGTTTAGGGAGGGTCAGAATCTTGTCGCCTCCAGCTGCATGACTCCTGAGCCTAAGTTCTAATGGTCAGCAATGGCTAATAGTTTCTAATGGCTAATGTTAATCCTCCAAAGGCAATCTAGTCCCCAGGCAAAAAAGACGTCTGCCTTGGGAAAGGGCTGTTACGTCTTTGTTTAAACTATAAACTAAGGTTCTCCCAAAGTTAGTTCACCCTATGCCCAGAAATGAACAAGGACAGCTTGGAGGTTAGAAGCAAGAAGGGGAGTCAGTTAAGTTAGATCTCTCACTTTCTCAGTCATAATTTTGCCAAGGTGGCTTCAATCTCTCCCTTTGGGTTTTATAACACCTTAATCTTAAGGTGTAGGCTGTGAAGATGGGAAAAGGCCATTGGTTGTTCTGGCAACCAATACTTGCTAACAGGGGACGAATGGGAATAGGAGTGAACCCCAAGGTGAGAAGAGTGGAACCGCTTTTCATCAACTCTCTAAGCAGACTCATGCAGGCCTGGCTGGGCTTTTATGGCAAAACATTAGTACACTTATCTATAGTTTTACTATAGCGTTTCAGTGAAACAGCCTACTATAAGGTAAATAACAAGTTCTAGGACGAGGAGTACAATTCCCAATTTTAAAAGCAAGGGTTTGAAAACATTAGTTTGGGGACTTCTAACCTACGAAGAATTTAGAATTGAGTCTAAACTGCAAGAAAAACCCTCAAGAACAGCTAACAACAGTGTACTCTAGTTTTTCTTTTGAAGGATAATTTTTCTTTCTCCAGTCTCCATTTTTATGAAAAACAAATCATGATAGAACTGATTTGTTTACAAAGTAAACTTTAGTCTTACTTGGCCTGATTATTTGCATAAAGTACAGCAGGAATAATTATTTTTCACTCAGGCCTTTTCAGGCCTTTTAAATTGGCTTTGCTAGAACTCTGTTCCATGAAGAATCTCAGATAAGACCTTTTAGAAGCCAAGCCCAGCCATGGGTTTGTACACTCAAATACCTGAGTTGGGCAAATTCCTCTCCTCTTGAGGTCTCAAGATAACTTGGGGTTCCTGGGCCTATGAGAAAATGACATTCTTTACTTACCACAGGTCAGGAACTTTGTACAGAGACTCTGTGTGGACAAGGTATGAGGCCAGATGCCCCAACAGGCTTTAATTGGCTCTAGAAGTCACCTTTGATTCTTTAAAGGAAGCACGTCATTCCTGTCAAAGCCTTGGTAAAATAACCAATTTCTCCAATTGTGTTCAGTTACAAAAGAAAACAGATTCTTATTGCACTTGTACAATTAACTATACTGCCATAAATTGAGAATATTCACAAATAGTTTCCAAATTCTGCAGAAATCAGGTAGAGAGGAACAAATGTGCTCCAAATTTTGTTCACAGGAGTATATTTTACTCACTTGCTAAAAGTTGCAAATAGCTGTAAAGATATAAGTTCTCTTGACTCTGAAGACAAAGTTTAGCAATGTTTAACACATTAGCTCTCCATGAGAGTCCTGGAAGTTTGGTTTTTTCCCTCTATTCCAATAGCACAATTTTAATGTTTTCTGAGACCTGCACTTAAGAGTCCTATATTTGATTATAAACTGCCTTTTGAAAAGAACCAAAGCAAGACAAAATGTCTGTGGATGACAAAAGTCTATAGCCTCTGTTAAAGCTACGATTGACTAGGAATTTTGGTTACTTCTATGGCATACATTTTTACATAACTGTAATTATTAATAATCTGTACTAAATTACATCAACATTATAGACGTTTCCACTAATACTGGAATATATACTAATAATATATTTATACAAATACTGTCCAAAGTGAACCAAACACCATTCACTCTTTTATTTGAAAGTTTTTCTTCTATTCTGATGTCACAATCTCCAGAGTTACTAATCAGAATCCTACATTTTAGAGCACCTATTAAATTTTATAGCTGATTATAAAACCATCTTTTAAAGAGGACCAAAATGAGACAATTGTCTCTGGATGACAAAAACATTTTAGGGCAGCCACAGTTAAAGGCACAATTGACAAGGAAGTTTGTTACTTCTGTGGCACACAGTCTGTTAACATAATAATTATAATTATTACTGATAACATATACTAAGTCATATTAGAATTATAGTTTTACACAATTTCAGAACACATACCATTAACACATGAACACAAATATAGACCAAAGAAAGCCAAACACCATTCCATATCTGACAATGCTTCCTGTATGATTTTTGTACCAAATAAGCCAAATGTCAATTTTGGACTTTAGCGGACCTAATATCTAAAATATTAGGTTAGGAAGAGACATGATTTATAATTTGATTTTGGAAAGTTTGTCAAATATCAAAGGTTTAAAACAATGGATATCACAAAATAGAATCCCAGATCACCATAAGTCATTCATTTGGCCAAAATTATAACTCTAAAAAAATTTTTTAGAAAAGAAAAACCTTGGCTGGGTGCAGTGGCTCAAGCCTATAATCCCAGCACTTTGGGAGGCCGAGGCAGATGGATCGCCTGAGGTCAGGAGTTCAAGACCAGCCTGGCCAACAGAGTGAAACCCTGTCTCTACTAAAAATACAAAAACTTAGCTGGACCTGGTGGCAGGCGCCTTTAATCCTAGCTACTCGGGAGGCTGAGGCAGGAGAATCACTTGAACCCAGGAGGCAGAGGTTGCAGTGAGCCGAGATCATGTCATTGCACTCCAGCCTGGGCAAGAAGAGCGAGACTCTGTCTCAAAAAAAAAAAAGAAAAGAAAAGAAAAGAAGAAAACTTTTATTCTGCTAGAAGAGACTTAGCTTTCCAAACAAGATCCAGTGAAGATAGCATGAGGCCAACTAAATCTGTCTCTTCTCTCTGTCCTTTTTTGTCCCTGCCATTTACCCAAAGGAGAAAATAAACCTTTTTGTTATCTTTTAACATTACATAAACATTATCTTCAAAAGAGAAAACCAAATTTTATGTTTGCATTAGTGCATCTTTAATGTTAAAGCTAGTTTTGAAAATAAAATTTTATATCTCTATCCAGTTTTAATTAATTTGACCATAAGGTAAGATTTTCATAAACTTTTTAGAACCCTTTACAATTTTCCATCAAACAGCAGGTCAATTTTCTAAGAAAACCTTGTTATTCTGACACATGGGCCCAGATTCTGGCCCCACATCAGTATGATTTTAATGTTTTAACCTACGGAAAAAAGCTAAGTAATTTCTTTTAAATCTTAGCCAACTTGTTTATACCCACAGAATTTTTACAAGCCCTTTTCACTCTGCTTAAACCTTCATTCCATTACTCTCTTAGTTTACGACAATATTTTAAACCCTCTGGGCTGGGCTCGGTGGCTCACGCCTGTAACACCAGCACTTTGGGAAGCTGAGGTGGGAGATCACCTGAGGTCAGGAGTTTGAGACCAGCCTGACCAATATGGTGAAACCTCGTCTCTACTAAAAATACAAAAAAATTAGCTGGGCATGGTGGTGTGCACCTGTAGTCCCAGATGCTGGGGAGGCTGAGGCAGGGAAATAGCTTGAACCTGGGAGGCAGAGGTTGCAGTGAGCCAAAATCGTGCCACTGCACTCCAGCCTGGGCGACAGAGGAAGACTCTGCCTCATAAATAAATAAATAAATCCCTCTGAACGACACGGAATTACATTCCCTTCAGCAAAAGCCATATTCCCATGCCTTCTTATAATCTTTTACCAAAAACACATTCCCTACCCACCTTGTATATAAAATGGTTTCTCTAGTGGTCTCAACTACATGTTACAATGTTAACTCTCCACAACTTTAATTTTTAGTGAAAAACCTGATAAGTAAGCAGTTTTAACCATGTGCTAGGGGTGGAGCCTAGGACATCAGACAGAAATGAAGATAGGGTCTGAATCCTTTTAGCCTAGCTAGCAGGCTAGCTAGACATTTGGCTCTCCAAATGTCCCCAGGCCGTATCTATAATCTAATGCTCCAAAGCAGGTAAAACGAACAGTTTTCAAAAGTGAAAGAAACAATCTGACATTAAAGTATTTAGCAAATCTGATATCTGACCTTAATTTAGACCGAATGTCTACATTTTCAAGACATTTTACCAATAATCTTTAAAACTGTCTTTATTTCCAAAAGAGTACTAAAGTCACATGAACAAAAAGGCATTTAAGTTTCTATTTTTCTGAAAAACTATTTAAGCGCTTATTTTTCCAAGCCAATTAATCAGATGTAAATGTATTTACATCTGTAAATACATTTTATATGTAAACATACAGCACATATAAATACACGGAAGACAGAAGACCCAGCACTGTAAGTCTTCATTTGCCTGTTTCCTAATTGGATGACTGGCTTCAGGGTGGAGCCCTTGGGGGAACAGGGCCTGGAAAGCCTGCATTTCCAGGGCCAAAAAAGCAGCAGATAAGCAGCTGAAGGCAAAGACAGATCCCCAAAATTAAAGGTGCCATTTTATACTGGTTCCTGGATCCCCAAAAGGAGGGAAACGCTACAGGAGAAGACAGTGCAGCGCTTCTACCCCGCATTTCATTGCAAGGCAGCCCGAAGCCAATCAGCCCATTTTGTAATCGGCCCATCCCTCATCAGAGTCCCATCTCTCAGTTGAGGGTGGGAATGTTTCCTTATCTTCCAGGTGGCCAAGAGCATGCTTCTCCGATCCAAGTGTGCAAAGAGTCAAGTATCCCTCAGTAACTACTATTAGCCATCCCTTAAAGTATATTTCCTACCTAGTTATTACACATCAAAGCTCTTTCTTAATGAGAAGTAATTTCTGATACCCCCAAACCTCAACACCATCAGATAACACAGTGCAAATCAGAACAGAGCCTTTGACTTTGAGAGGGATCTATCCGTGTTTAATTCCTGGGGTTTCATGAGGAAGACAGAGGTGTTCCCCCTGCTGCCCCATCACCCAAAACAGGATCTGTGGTGCCTCCTCCGTTTTTCCCAGTAAGTCCCAGGCTACCAGAAGTTATCTTAGGGCCTCTCATGTGTGCATTAAGAGTGGCAAAACAAACAAACAAAAAAATGAAGAAAATTAATTCAGCCGAATGAGAAGAAAAAACCTTTTTCCAGAAAAACAAGTTCCAAGAAGAGAAACACATAAAGGTCTTTTAAATACATCTGTAGCTTGTTCATCCACTTTTAATTAAGCTTTTAACTGTAGTGGTCTTTTCAAAACTATTATTACCTGACTTCAGCCATGCAAGTGGCCATTTTTCTAGCTTCTGAACTTTACCAAAGGTAACCTCCTAGGTGCTTCAAAGACATGGTAAACAGTTTCTTTTTCTTTTTTTTTTTCTTTCTTTCTTTTTTTTTTAAACAAGATTTAGAACTCCACAAGGTAGTTCAGAGAAAGGAAAATTCAAGAGAGGAAATCAGAAGCTATCTATGGGAGGGAGGGAACCCTCAATAAATGGAAAAGGTATACAAATAAACCAGAAAGGAATCATACCAGAAGCCAGCAATGGAACCCAGACCACCACTGTGAAAAGGTAAAGCCTCAGCTACTGAACTACACAGCACGGAGCACTTTCTATGGCTTTGCCCAGAAGGAGCCCAGCGAAGCCAATTTCAAGCCTGCAAGGCTTTTATAACTGCTCAAGAAAAATTTTTAGGACTATGACATGAACCCCAAAATTCCTGTGCTCTGGATGGTGGACACCAAAAGAAAGTATCCCCACATGGTCACAAGGTTAAGTTCTTTTTTTTTTTTTTTTTTCCCCTTTCATTAGCACCAAGTAGTTTTCTAGAAGTGGGTTAAGTTCTTAAGGACACAAAACAGATAAATTTTATACAGTATTGATTTTGGGGACCTGTAGCAAAGTTTGTGCCTGAAAAGCTGACTTGAACAGCAGGCTTATAGGGGTCCTAAACCCCATTCTATCCTGTGATATCCCTCTCTCCATTAGAGAATGCAGAAAGACAAACTCTTAGAAGAAAGTATACCAGATTTGCTGCAGCCTAAGATTAGTCTCACAAATCCTTATTTCTGTTAACCAAACCCTTGCAGAGGAGACACATTGTTTACCCAGACAGAGAGAGAGACCAGAAACTTGGCTGGTGAGAATTTCTTACCCTTTTTGCTGGCCTACCAGGTTTCTAGGTTCCCTTTCTCTGCAGCTTCCAGAAGAACGAACTGGCTTCTGATGATCTTGCTCACTTGTGCTATCGCTGTGGGGTTCAAGCCACTTTACAAGAGAAAATCACCCTTTCCTGTTTTATGGAACCATAAACAAGATTCTCAGTTTGCAAAATGCTGCCCAATGGGCTGCATGGGGGACCAAATTAACATTTTCCATCCCAGCAAAATACACATAACAAAACTGACATTAGTCACCTCATGCAGCACCCAATATCAGCCTGGCAAAGCTCAAACTTTTTCCCATTGGTCCCTGTTGTCTTTGATCCACTCCAAGTGGGGATGGACGGCCTCCAAACGGTAATTCACAGTGGGGTCTTCTGGGCAAGGTGAAGAATAGATAGTCACCCAGAGATAGGCCAGTTGAGCCTTCTTTAGAGCTCATTGAATGAGACCAGACAAATAAGGAGGGTTCTCTGAGTTAGGCCGGACTTTGATCAGCAGCCCCTCTGAGATGGCCTCCATATATACAAACACACACAGAGATGAGATGAACAGAAGGCCTTCCAAATCAGATCCCTGACCAAGAACTCCAGGAGTATCCCTTCCACACTATCATATTCTCCTGAGAAACCTCCTTGAAATCTTCCTGATTGAGGAGAAGTCTCTCAAACCAGGATTCTTCCTACTAGTTAGAAAGAGCCAACCAAGACCCCCCCAGGAGCCAAACACTCCGCAAAGGGGCTACACAGACACCCCATGGTGGAGCTAGACACCTCACCATGGGGCTATAGACAGACACCCTGTGATAGATCTGCAGTTAAGGGACATCTCCCCAGGACTATTTATCCATTGCAATTAAATCCATGCACACTGGGTCAGCAGTGCCCCACCAGTATAGAGTACCGGAGTCAGCCCCTAGTCCAAGAGAACTAGGTGGCCGCTTGGCTGGCTTCTGGATCCATCGCTGGAGGGGGGCTACCTGCCCGTGGTTCAGTGGCCCCTCTCCAGCCACGAATCCTGGACGAGCCCCCAAATTAGTAACCGCCCAAGGAGTTCACATTGCCTGCTGCCTAGACAGCCAATTCATCAAGACAGGGGAATTGCAATAGAGAAATAGTAATTCATGCAGAGCCAGCTGTGCAGAAGACCAGAGTTTTTTTATTACTCAAATCAGTCTCTGATTCATAGGTTTCAAGGGAATTTCCTTCATTGGCTTTGCTTCCTGGATTTACTATAATAAATATGATTTGGAGTAATCCATCTGCCAACACTCCCTCAACCAAACTTTCCCCACCCCAAACACACACAGTATTTTGCCCAGGAAGATCTAGTTCTATTTGTGTCTGAAGAGGGCGGGATGGGGGTTCTAGGCCTTCCTTCTCCTTCATGTGAGTGGCCATAAGCAACAGAAGAATCCATGTCTTGCCCTTAACATGGCCAATGTCTGCTCCACACATGGGCCCAGAGGCCACACTCTTAGCACTTCTGGGAAGCTGATGATGACATCTGCAATGGAGGTCTTTCATCCTGAGGCAAGGGTACCAGTTCTGCCAGCCCTTTGTACCATCTGGAAATAGTGCTGGGAATTGTATTTGCAGATCCACAAATGCTATTTGATTATTCCATGGCATGAAAGATGAATTTGAGGTTCAGTGGGGAGGGCCGACTAAAGACTGAGGAAACATAGCTTGTAAGGGCGAAATATGCTAATTTTGAGCAAAAATACATTCATGTAGCCAGCACTCTGAGAACACTGGGAACTGTAGGTAGAGCTGGATCAACATTCAAAGGTAATGCCCCAACTGTATTTTAGCCTCATTTTTACCTGCTGGCCAGCATCTTATAATTATCTTGGCTACACAGCCCCTCTTTGTATCTCCAGAGAGACAGCGCTGTCTGAAGAAAAAAGGGAGACAGATGACCCAAGTCTGGAAGAAGGCTCAAGAAGGATATTTACAATAGTGAGAAGTGCGGCCTCTTGACTCAGACTTCATCTCTAATCCTTGTTCTGTCATAGTGTATCTGTGGGACCTTTATAGCATCTGAGTCTATTTACTTCATGCAAAATGGGACAGATGATATCTTCTAAAGCGGTTATAAAAATCATTAAAACATGTAAAGCATAAAAAGCTGGCTCATCTTAGGTATTAAGTAAATAAATGGCAAATATTACTATCATTCTTATCTGTAGAGGTATTTGCAGTGTGCTTGCGAAAAGCAGAAAAAGAATGCCTTTGGCTTATGGTAGATATTTAATAAATGGGCCTGTTAGTCCAGTCTTTGCCATGCACCACTACATGTTTGACCTTGAGCAAAGCCACCTCTGTCATTGGTAAAATGGGGAGTTTTTCTACTCTATCTCACTCCAATAGCAACTGCAGTGATGACTGGCGATAATTATACATGCCTCACTTGTTTCCTGGAGTTGTGATGACTAAAATTGAAGGCTAGGAATGGGGAGCAGTGCGCTAGAATGAAACACACTGGATCTGGGGCAACAGACTTGGATTTTAGTCTTGGTACTGCATCTTACCAACCAAAGGCCTTAGGCAAGTCACCAATTAATCTGACCTCGCATTGCTGTGAGAAAATACAAATATGATCGTTATTGTTCCTTGAGGGCAAAGCCAGTCTTCTCATTTTAATAGTTCTGGTACCCATCAAAGTTGTTAGCACAGAGTAGGCACTCAATATTTATGTTTAATGAATCATAAACTACCCAGAAGTCGTATTTTTAACCATTAGCAACTTTTTTGCCCATCAGTTGGTAGCTTTTGTCCCAATCTGATTTGTTAGATCCCTACGTCCCAAAGTAGTTTGTATTCCATGCCAACCTTAATGTCCTCAGAGATGTTACTTGGATACAACTGGAAGAAAAACCTGACAAGAAAAAAGAAAGCAGCTCTTCTGTCTGTGGCAGTTGCAGGGGAACAGTTTCATGATCCGCATGCACCTCCCACCCTTGCCCACTCTCTGGTTTGGGAATCACTTCTCTAAATTCCCCATGATTCTAAGTACCCTTTCCACAGGATTTATCCTCCCACAGAAGGTGGTGGGCATTGAAGAAGCCAGAGCTGCTTACAGATGACTCTCCATGGGTAATATGAAGGGGAGGGATGCCTTACAGGTCTCCTCCAAATGGGAGGATGGCAGGTGGAAAGCAGCAGGTGGAAGCATGGAAGAGGGAACTGGGCTTCCTGGCACCAGGGTGAGAAATCTTAAAGTGGAACTTCTTGGTAGTAGTAGATTGATGTACCCTTCATCCATGCTACATATTTCAGAATTGTTACCTTATTTGGTCTCTGACAGCTTTAGTAGAAGAGGGAACCCTGTAGAGGTTGAAAAAGACAGAAAGGGCCAAAAAGTTAAGTCACCATGTTTGTGCACCGTAGCCATCTGGTCTGGAACGAGAGCACTGGTAAAGGTAGAGTACTTTCCAGATCTGCCATGTGTCAAGTGTGCTCGTTACTGAGGTAGCTGTAATCTGAAATCATCACTTTTATTTTTTGAGACGGGGTCTCACTCCGTCACCCAGGCTGGATGCTCACTACAACCTCCGCCTCCTAGATTCAAACAAGTCTCATACCTTGGCCTCCCAAGTAGCTGGGATTACAGGCATGCACCACCATGCCTGGCAAATTTTTATATTTTTAGTAGAAACAGGGTTTTACCATGTTAGCCAGGCTGGTCTTTCTTGAATTCCTGACCTCAGGTGATCCGCCTGCCTCAGCCTCCCAAAGTGCTGGGATTACAGGCATGAGCCACCATGCAGGGTCAGAAACCATTTTTAATACTATCCCCAACACCTGGCTTCCCTACCTCCATCTTCGTCCTCTATTCCTTATCCTCCCCCCTGCCCCGCCCCATCTTTTTCCCCTTTCCCCAAAGTCTGATTAAAGGTAACCTCAAGCAAACCTCACTCAATCACCTCAGCTCGGTTAAGTATCCCTTTGTAGCCTTCGACTCACTGCACTGTTAATTTCTTGTTTATTTACTTACTCTCTAATTCTGAAAAAAAGTAGGACCTTTATATTGTTGAGTATTCTATCCCCAAGTGCCCACACATTGCATCGCAAAAAACAAGATGCTCCACAAATGTTTATTAAGTGTACCAGTGTATACAGCTAATTAATTGCATTTTAATGTTTCTCTAGATACTCAAATAGCTAAGCAAACATATATACATGTCAGTCTTTTTTCTTTTATATACAACAGACAAGTGTTGGGAGGCCAGACATCAGTTATTTTTTCCCCTGGTACCAGATCATCATGCTGCGGAGTTCCTTCAAACCATCCAAGTATAGCCTTCCAGTGCTTGCATCATGTTCAAAATCACAGTATAAATACAAAGTTCTTCAATCTATTTTACAAAACCAGCAAAACCCTACAACAAAATCCTACAGGAAACAGACCAATCCCACTGACAAACAGCATTTTAACAGTATATTAAATGTAACAAAACAAGACACAAAATCTAAATCCTTAAAGTCACACAATTTCTACAGAAATAAGACCCTTGCCCCACCTATACTACTTATGACTCAGGACAGTAGCTCATTCCCACGGGGACCCCACTGGCCACCTTTTCACCAACCCTCACCAGAAGTGGATGCCGGGCCTAGCACTGGCCCTGGCCCTCATACTGGCTTCAGCTCTGGCCTTGGCTCTGGCCCTGTCGGCCTCGTCTGCCAGGGCCTCACGGTACTGCACTGGCCAGTGCTGGGGTTCCTTCTTATGCAGCTTGGCCACGAACCCCAGGACTTTCATCTTGCTGATTTCCAGGTTGCTTCGGGGACCCCAAGAGAATTCATATTCCGGTGGATTGGTGTGAGGCACCCGCCTGTAACTGAGGTATCGCTGCTGGACAAAATCTTCCATAATAAGCCTCTTCGGATACCCAAAGAGGAAATGATTCTTTGAGGGATGCACCCCCAACCGACGCAGCATCTCCCAGACCTGGGCCTCCCTGGCACTATTACCTTTCATATAGATAAGGCCCAGGATCATCATTAAGAGGCCCAATCTGGGGCCATCTCCTCCCAGATCTTCCTCCTCCTCCTCCTCCTCAAGAGGTTTTAGTTTGTTGATCAGGATGTAAGTGTGGTGCTTGCGGTCAAACAGTTTCAGCTCAAAACCAAAGACATACCGCAGATGCTCTGCGGCTCTTGCGACGATGTGCGGGAACAGAGCCTTCAAGTCTCCAATAACGTATTTCACCATCTCCGAGCGTGTGATGGGACTCTTCTTCTTGTCTTTCACCAGGAGGAACTGCACCAACTCCGCCACCGTCCGGTTCAGACGGCGGTAGGCCCTGCGCCGTGCCAAGGCTTTGGCCGCCAAGGCCCTCGCGCCTTTCCGGGTGAGGGCGGGCTCCGCAGTCCCCTCCTCTCTCCTGGCGTCAGGCTTCTCCGTGGGGCGCTCCTGCGAGGCGGTCGGGGCCGGGGTCTCACCATCATGGCCGCCATCCTTCTCCCCGTCGGCCTGCGGGACCGGGAGCCCCCTGCTCTCCGGTGTCTGCAACATGTTTTCGCGCAGGCAGGCGCAGAGCGCGTACAAGGGTCGACGGGTGTGCGAGCCGCCGCGCAGGCCCCGGGGGAGGGGTTGGACCGCGGCTGGGGCGGCGGGAGGACCAGGAGCGATGACAGAGGGAGGTCAGCGGCTGCTGCGCCCGCAACGCCGCCAGCAGCCAGGACTGGCGGCGCGCAGTCTCAGTCCGCGCCCGCGCGAGGGGCACTTCCGGCCGCCGCAGCCAGGATGGCGACCCCAGTGCCGCGGAAGCCCCGCCTCTTCCGGCCCCTGCGGGGTGGGGGGTGTGCCCGGGCTGCTCTGAGTGGAAGTGCCCGGAGGGTGGGGACGGGGGTGCACCCTGTGCTGGATTTTAGGCTCGGAAAGTCGGGGGCGGGGGAATGCACCAGGCCTCTCCCCGCCGAGGCATGCAGCGTGGGGAACGCTTCAGGGTGCAAGGGCTGAGATAGGGATGCAATGCCGCCCGCCTGCTCTCTGCAAGCGCCCACGTGTAAGTGTGTGCCTCTCGGATTTTCCGGGCACGCTGAAGCTGGGAGGCGGTCAGCAAAGGATGTTGGGGACAGGGACGTTTATTCTGGACGGAGGGAAAAGATCCTGCAGCAGGATTTAAGCAAGTGAGCGTCCAGGCCGGAGCTGTGTCGCCCTGTTCCGGCGGTAACGTGGAAGATGCGCTGGCGTTCGGCTGGCTGGAAGCGGGAATCCAGTTTGGAGGATGATTATAGGGCAAACGGGGACCTGGGACCTGGCCTTTTCACCGGGGTGTGTCCTCAGTGCCTAGAGCAGTGCCGGACACAGAGGAACTCCATAAATATTATTCAATGGATCATTATGATGAGGGACTAAGGACAGCAGATTCCGTGGAGATAAGAGGAAAATGATAAGAAACGCTGAGGAAGGACAGCTGGCAGGAATAGGGATGGGCTGGAAGAAAGGGGAGATTTTTTTTTTTGCCCAAGTCAAATTTGACTACTCCCACGTGTTTCTTTTTCTTTTTTTGCACACTCTGGGCTTTCTTCTGCTTCTTGCTCCTTCCTTCCTTCCTTCCCTCCCTCCCTCCCTCCTTCCTTCCTTCCCTCCTTCCTTCCTTCGTACCTTCCTTCCTTCCTTTGTTCCTTCCTTCCCTCCCTCCCTCCTTCCTTCCCTCCCTCCCTCCCTCCTTCCTTCCCTCCTTCCTTCCTTCCTTCGTTCCTTCCTTCCTTCCTTCGTTCCTTCCTTCCTTCGTACCTTCCTTCCTTCCTTTCCTCCCTCCTTCCTTCCTTTCTTCCTTCCTCACTCCCTCCCTCCCTCCGAGTCCCATCCAAGCAGGTGATGGGACTCTTATTCTTGTCTTTCACTGGGAGGAACTGCACCAACTCTGCCACCATCCGATTCAGATGGCGGTAGGCCCTGCGCCGTGCCAAAGCTTTGGCCACCAAGGCCCTCGTGCCTTTCCGGGTGAAGACGGGCTCTGAAGCCCCCTCCTCCCTCACGACGCCAAGCTTCTTTCCTCCCTCCCTCCCTCCCTTCCCTTCCCTTCCGTTCCCTTCCTTCCTTCCTTCTCCCTCTTCCTCCCTCCCTCCCTTCCTCCCTCCCCTCCCTCCTTTCCTCCTTCCTTCCCACCCTTCCTTCCTCCCTTCCTCCTTCCTCCCTTCCTGCCTCCCTCCCTTCCTGCCTCCCTCCCTCCCTCTCTCCCTTTCTCTCTGCTTCCCTTCCTGTCTCCCTTCCTCCCTCCCTTCCTTCCTTCCTTCCCCCTCCCTCCCTCCCTTCCTTTCTTCCTTCCTTCCTTCTTTCCTTTTTTCCCTTCCTAAATGATACAGAAATTTTAGGT
>CAUYLG010074558.1:0-26368 GCA_963573385.1 Cacajao melanocephalus | reverse complement strand
GATTACATTTATGGACTTGTGTATGTTGAACCAGCCTTGCATCCCTGGGATGATGCTTATTTGATCATGATGGATAAGTTTTTGATGTGCTGTTGCAATTGGTTTGCCAGTATTTTATTGAAGATTTTTGCATCTATGTTCATCATGGATATTGGCCTGAAGTTTTCTTTTTTTGTTAAGTCCCTGCCAGGTTTTGGTATCAGGATGATGTTGGTCTCATAAAATAAGTTGGAGAGGATTCCCTCTTTTTGTATTGTTTGGAAGATTTTCAGAATGTTTGATACCAGCTCCTCTTTGTATGTCTGGTAGAATTCAGCTCTGATCCCATCTGGACCTGCCGTTTTTTTAGTTGGTAGGCTATTAATCACTGCCTCAACTTCAGCCCATGTTACTGGTCTATTCAGGGTTTCAGCTTCTTCCTGGTTTAGTTTTGGTAGGGTACAAGTGTCCAGAAATTTATCCATTTCTTCCAGGTTTACTGGTTTATGTGCTTAGAGTTGTCTGTAGTAATCTCCGATGGTAGTTTGTATTTCTGTGGAATCAGTGGTGATATCCCCGTTATCTTTTTTATTGCCTCTATTTGATTCTTCTCTCTTTTCATTTTTATTAATCTGGCTAGCAGTCTATTTTGTTGATCTTTTTGAAAAACCAGCTCCTGGCTTTATTGATTTTTTGAAGGATTTTTTTGTGTCTCTATCTCCTTCAGTTCTATGCTGATCTTAGTTATTTCTTGTCTTTTGCTAGCTTTTCAGTTTTTTTTAATCTTGCTCCTCTAGCTCTTTCAATTTTGATGATAGGGTGTCAATTTTAGATCTTTCCTTACTTTTCATGTGGGCCTTTATTGCCATAAATTTCCCTCTAGATACTGCTTTAAATGTGTCCCAGAGGTTCTGGTATGTTGTGTCCTCATTCTTGTTGGTTTTGAAGAACATCTTTATTTTTGCCTTCATTTCATTGTTTATCCAGTCAACATTCAGGAGCCCAGTTGTTCAGTTTCCATGAAGTGTGGTTTTTGAGTTAGTTTCTTAATCCTGAGATCTAATTTGATTGCACTGTGATCTGAGAGACTGTCATGATTTCCATTTTTTTTTTTTTCATTTGCTGAGGAGTGGTTTACTTCCAGTTTTGTGGTCAATTTTAGAGTAAGTGTGATGTGGTGCTGAGATAATGTATATTCTGTGGCTTTGGGGTAGAGAGTTCTGTAGATGTCTATCAGGTCAGCTTGTTCCAGTTCTGCATTCAAGTCCTATATATCCTTGTTGATTTTGTGTCTCGTTGATCTGTCCAATGTTGACAGTGGTGTGCTAAAGTCTTCCACTATTCTTGTGCTGGAGTCTAAGTCTCTTTGTAGGTTATTAAGAACTTGCTTTATGTATCTGAGTGCCTCTGTATTGGGTGCATATATATTTAGGATAGTTAGCTCTTCTTGTTGTATTGATCCTTTCACCATTATGCAGTGTCCTTCTTTGTCTCTTCTGATCTTTGTTGGTTTAAAGTCGATTTTATCTGAGACTAAAATTGCAACCCCTGCTTTTTTTTTGCTCTCCATTTGCTTGGTAGATCCTCTTCCATCCCTTTATTTTTAGTCTATGTGTGTCTTTGCATGTGAGAGGGGTCTCCTGAATACAGCACATCGATGGGTTTTGACTTTTTATCCATTTGCTAGTCTGTGTCTTTTGATTGTGGCATTTAGGCCATTTATATTTAACGTTAACATTGTTATGTGTGAATTTGATCCTGCCATTTTGTTACTGGTTGTTTTGCCTGTTGGTCAACGCAGTTTCCTCATTGCATCATTGGTCTTTACCATTTGGTTCATTTTTGCAGTGGCTGGTACTGGATGTTTTTTTGTGTGTGTTTAGTGCTTCCTTCAGGAGCTCCTGTAGTGCAGGTCTGGTGGTGATGAAATCTCTCAGTAATTGCTTGTCTGTAAAGGATTTTATTTCTCCTTCACTTATGAAGCTTAGTTTGGCTGGATATGAGATTCTGGGTTGAAAGTTCTTTTCTTTAAGGATGTTGGATATTTGTCCCCACTCTGTTTTGGCTTGTAGGGTTTCTGGTGAGAGATCTGCTGTGAGTCTGATGGGCTCCTTTGTGGGTGACCTGACCTTTCTCTCTGGCTCCCCTAGCATTTTTTTCTTCATTTCAACCCTGGTGAATCTGATGATTACGTGTCTTGGGGTTGCTCTTCTTGGGGAGTATCTCTGTGGTGTTCCTTGTATTTTCTGTATTTGAATGTTGGCCTGCTTCGCTAGGTTGGGGAAGTTCTCCTGGACAATATTTTGAAGACTGTTTTCCAGCTCGGATTCATTTTCCCCATCCTCTTCAGGTACACCAAGCAAGTGTAGATTAGGTCTTTTCACATAATCCCATATTTCTTGGAGGTTTTGTTCATTTATTTTACTCTTTTTTCTCTTTTCTTGTCTTCTCTTTTTATTTCTTTGAGTTGGTCTTCAATCTCTGATTTCCTTTCTTCTGGTTGATCAATTCAGCTATTGAAACTTATGTATGCTTCATGAAGTTCTCATGCTGTGTTTTTCTGCTCCATCAAGTCATTTATGTTCTTCTCTAGGTTGGTTATTCTAGTTAGCATTTTATCTAATCTTTTTTTAAGGTTCTTGGTTTCTTTGCATTGGGCTAAAACATGTTCTTTTAGCTCAGAAAAGTTTGTTATTACCCATCTTCTGAAGTCTGCTTCTGTCAGCTCATCACAATTGTTTTCTGACCTGTTTTATCGCCATCCTGGTGAGTCGATATGATCTCTCTGGGGAGCAGAGGCATTCTGTACTTTGATGCTTTCATCCTTTTTGCACTGGTTTCTTCCCATCTTCTCTGAGTGGACATCCTTTCTGTTAAAGTTGGGGTTATTTCTCCTGTATGAGGCTTTTTTTTTTTAGTAGAGGTGTCAGTGTGCCACTTGAGACAGTCTGTCCATTGTCTGCCTGTGGAGGCACTGCTGGACTGCCTAGGTCTCAGCCCAGGCTGCTATTTACTCTTTGCCTGGTTTCTGTACTGCTGGGGTTAGCCCTGACTTCCCAATGGTGGGCTCTTTCACTCTGCTGAGCCTGCTTTTCCTGGGTGGAGGATGTGTTAACTATAAAACTCTCCCGGGAGAGGGACTGTGGTTGTTGGATCTTGTGGGGCAGGGGCTGTGTCTGGTCATATGCCCTTCCCCACTTTCAACTCTCCCTTTTGTGGGATGGGCAGTTCGTTTTCACAAGCTTTCTCAGTATTAGTCCAAATCTCTACCATGGTCTGCATTAACAAGGCACCGGTCTGGCTGGGGCTGCCAGCCTCAGCTGGTGCCCGGGTCTCCGGGTGATTCTCAGCAAGGCAGCGTTTTCCTGGTCTGTGTGCTGCCGAAGTCTCAGAGTGAATTGCTGTATCTGATTCAGAGAACTGAGGAAGTGATGCCCCCACCGTCCTCCATGCCTGACACACTTTCCAGGTGGTGTAGTGCCCCGCCTTGCCTCAGCTGGATGCCTTTGGGCTACTTTCACTGCCTTTTTGGAGGTTAATCCTGCTGTTCAACCAGTCCCTTTAAAACAAAACCAGTACCTCGCTCAGAGACGTGGATGTCATTCTGGTTCTGTCTCATTTGGTGGTGGCTGCACTCTGGAGAAACTTCATTTTGGCCACCTTCCCCTGAAACCTCCCTCTTCTGATTACTTTTAAGATATAGTCTTTTACTGTTAGTAAAAGTAAGCACCCTTACTAGAAAAAAAAATATTGCAGATAAAGCCAAGAAGAAAGCAAGGCTAAGACAAGAGCAGGAACATGGCAGATAACAAACAGCCCTCTCCTTCTCCCCTAAATCATACTTTAAGATCCTGTGGACATGTTGGTGAGAAGTGGAAATGTTTCCATAAGCTAATATTTTTCTGTATATTGAAATTACATAATATGCTATTCTTTAAAATGAATGCTAAGGACCAACACAATAACACTTCAGAAAGAATATCAAGATGTTAGCAGCTCAAAACACACACAAGTTATACTATATGAATGAGAAAAGATCAGCCAATAGTGGCGTTTACTCATAACTATTTAGTATGCAAGTATAATGTTTATGTTTTTAAACTATATTACAAATCTTAAAATTATTTTATTTGTAAGCATAGAACTACGTGTGGACACACAGATAATGTAAATTATGATCTGAACAAATTGAACAGCCATAGTACAAATTGAATACTTTTCTCATCAGCAAAATATAGAAAATGGTACTCGCCTCATAAAATTGTAAAAAGTATTAAATAACTTCGTACCTGTAGAGCACCTAGAAGAGATCATGACACAGACTAAATAATAGAAATTAACTATATGAAAATAGAGTTTGGAAGCAACATTAAATATGCCTACTCTCATTACACTGTAGTTATTGTATCATGTATACCAGCAGTAAACGTTTAGTAAATGCTTAATGCCTAACCAATCATAAGTATTTACATTAATCTAGAAAAGGGATCACAAACACTTAAGAGAAAATGATTTAAAGAACAAATATAGAGAGGTTAATCTAGTACTAATAAAATCAATCCACTCATAAGATTAAGTTAATTCAACCCTAAGGGAAAAAAGCATTAATAGCATTAGTAAAATGCTTAGCGGTTGACAAGCACTTTCACATACATTATCTCATTTAAGCTCCATGATTATACTTATGAGGACTAAAATTTAAAATGTTTATGGCATTTACTCATGATTATATTTCTAATAAATATTGATGCCATTCCAAATACTGGACAGGTGTTGCTTTCATAACATTTTATATTTCCTTCCAATTCGCTAAAGAAAAGGCACAATAACTATGATAATTTCATTTTATATTATTCTTTCAATAAATATGTATTCAGTACCTACTATGTGCCAAACATTATTCTAAGTATAGAAAATAGAAGTGGTTTTTAAAAAATCAAAACATCTTGCCCTTAATAGAGTTTATTCTCTACATTCTAGTGCAGAAAATAGACATTCTGGAAGATAAGTAAAATAATGAAATTTTAGATGTCTTTAAATGCTACATAGAGTCAAAAAAGCAGAAAGGGGAATTAAGGTGTGCCTGAGAAATGAGGGTGTTATGACTTAACAAAAAAAAAAATGTCAATATGATGTTTAGGAAATCTTCTCTAACGAGGTAATATTTGATCAAATACTTAAAACTAGTTTTGCAGGCCATTATAGATATTTTGAGGAAGCTCATTTCAGGCAAAGAGAAAACCCTCATAGAAGAGTATCTGACATTTTTAAGGACATCAATGGACTGAAGCCAAATGAGTGAGGAGTGAAGCAAGAGATAAAGTCAAAAAGAGAAGCCAGATGAGTTATGACCTTGTTGGTCATTGTAAAACCTTTGGTTATTTTCCAAGTGAGATAAGAATGGAGAATTCTATGCACAAGAGTGTCATGACTTCACTATATTTCAAAATAATGACAACATGATGACTCCTGCTGCTGAGCTGACTGGAGTGAAGCAGGGAGATGACAAGGGCAAAAGATAAATGTTAGAAGACTACTGCTGTATCCAAGAGGAAAGAAGAGGATGGCTTGGTGCAAGGAATTAGCAATGAAGGTGGTAGGAATAGGTGGATTCTGAATATATTTAAAAGGCAAAGTCATTAAAATTGGATGACAAATAAGATATGAGTTGTAAAAGAATAAGAAAAGTCAAGGATTATTTAAGCCCGATCCCCTAAAAGAATGGAGTTCTCATTAACTGAGATGGGACAGTCTACTGAGAAGTCAGGCTTGGGCAGGGACACGCTTTATTTCAGACATGTAAATTTTGAAATTCAAATTAGATAGTTAAGTGGAGGTGTTGAGTAGGCAATTGGATATCTAAGTACAGTTCAAAAAAAAGTTCAAACTAAAATTATAAATTTAAGATATATATGTATATATATGCCAAAAATACACATATACCCATGCGTGCACATGCCCCCCCCACACACACACACAGACAAACATGCATATTTAAGACTGAGCCTGGAAGAGAACAGCGAAGAGGTAAGAATAGAGATGGGAGGCCAGGAGCAGGAGTGGTGTCTTACGCCTGTAATCTTAACACTTTGGGAGGCTGAGGCAGGTGGATCACCTGAGGTCAGGGTTTGAGACCAGCTTGGCCAACATGGTGAAACCTTGTCTCTACTAAAAATACAAAAATTAGCCAGTGAGATGGTGACATGTACTTATAATCCCAGCTAGTCTAGTTGGGAGGCTGAGGCAGGATGATCGCTTGAACCCAGGAGGTGGAGGTTGCAGTGAGCCAAAATCACTCCACTTCACCCTAGCCTGGGTGAAAGAGCAAAACTCCATCTCAAAAAAAAAAAAGAAAGAAAAGAAAAGAAAAGAAACAAAGAGAAGGGAACCATGGTCAAAGACCAAGCCCAGGATTTTCCACATTAAAAAGTGGGAGGAAGAAGGAATCAATATATTGCTCCACGTGGTCACTGATGTAAACAAAACTTATTTAGAGGAGAGTGAGCAATCATTAAGTGACATTCATGCAACGAGGTATTTACATAATGATTCATTGAAGAAAACTAGAGAAATGTTGGTCAATCCTAAATCCTGTATTTTCACCATTTATCTAGGGTTCATAGGCAAAATGGCAAAAGAATACTCTTTATAATGGGCAAAAAATTATGGAAAAGATAAAAATGTGATTATTATGACATAAACCTTATGACTAAACAACTTCTATTTTTTCTTCACATTACATCAAATGCAAGTTAGGTGGAAGCCGTGAGCAATTTCAGTCAATGTGGCACCAGGAGGTAACACTGAGAACACATGAAAATAGTAAAAAGTGCATGACATTTCCTCTGTCCTTATAGATCTTATTATGGTCATTTTAGCTTAGAAAGAACTAGTCTTATAAATTTCCTTCACCCAAAAAAGGAGGCATAAATTGTTCCAACTACAATTCTATGTTGCCTTAAACGTATTTTGCTCATTTTGGAAGAGTTTCAGAAGTAGAACATCAAGCAACTAACCTGATAATTTTTTGGAAATAATCATCACTACTACAACACACACACTTGCTAAAATCTGCACCCAAGCTACCTTTGAACATTATTTTTATTTATCAAATAATCTGTGTATAACTAAAACACAATTCTGAAGAAATTAAGAGATTTGTGTTCTTTTTTTCTAACTTAAAAAGGATAAAGGTTTGAATGGTGGTGGTAATGGTGATATTCATAAAAGTTATAAAGCAGTTGTACCAACTGAGAAAGGGTTAGAAAAATTGAGAAGGAAGAGCTCTGCCAGAGGGCCAATGTGAAGATTTCGTGTAAGAAAATAAGAAATATCCCTTTGAATGTAAGTTTTGTTCAAACCACAATATGTTTTCTTTCTTTTAACCTGCTTGCTATTTAATCATTCAAGTTTAATAAAAACAGAAAAAGAACAGATACAACCACAGAAATACAGGTTGAACACTTTCCAGTGATTCATTCTGTAAGCAAATTCACCAATATAATTTTTTCTATTATTTATATCAATGCAGATCAATTTATACTCAAAACCTCCTGCTCTTGCCACTTAACGGACTGACAGAAACAAACTAAAGATACAGATGATCTCTCCATATGATTGCCAGTCAAGCATTCATGAATGGGTCCTAAATGCTGCCTTGGATATCAATTTTTACAGCATGACAATATGTATGTCCCACTTCAAATACGCATTGCTGTATGTGTCAACATAATAATAAAGTTCAAACTTATAAAGATAACTGAGAATCAAATGGTCCTCTAAAAGACAGAATGTCCTAGGGTCTCAAGTTATCCCTTTATTTACATTCTCACAAACATGTTGTTGACTGAAAGCAAAGTCATTTTTGTGATTTTTGTCATTTTTGCTTTGTTCCACAAAATAAAGAATACCAGAGGATATAAAAAAACAAAATATTAAGTTTCCAAAAATTTATCAACACCAAAAAGTCAAGTCTTATTTTAGTACAAATAAGGGGAAAATATACATTTTTTTTCTAAATCAGCACAGACATATTTACTTTATGAAGACTGGTACCCAGGGAGAAGAATGCCATTCATTTCTCATAAGTTATACAAGGAGTCAATGGCAGGTGTTAAGCATGAGATAGAAATGAAAAATCTTCAGAGCAATAACAGACACAGGAAATACATCCCAAAGGGAAATAAGAGAACCACAGAAAAGAAATCAAGTGAAGTGAATACAACCTCACAACTAGTGCAAATCCCTCAGGAATTCTCCTAATATGAACCGTTAAAGCCATGTGTTTAACATTTGATAAATCTAAGTTCTTCTTTGTCAAATGGGGAAGCTTCAGGCACAGTAAACATTAACCTGATCCATAAAAGGCATTAAATTGTCTGTCTTTGCATTTCATTGCATAATGACTTCACAAACAAGTACATCCAAATCTTGCTTCTATGTTTCATTCTTATAAGTCAAAACCTTCTTATTTGAACGTTAGGTTCAAGGAGCTCATTCTTTAAAAAGATGGTTACTGAAATAAATCATGACTATGTCTACATAATAGAAACATCTGAAACAATCTCTTCCATACTTTGCACCACACATTCTATTTTGCTCAATCATTCTAAAAGGGTTCAACGAGAAAATGAACTTTGTATCTTTACAGCAGATTTGTTACCAAGCGTGTTCACCCCTACTGAGAAGTTGCCAGAAACAAAAAGAGAGAGATGAGTAAAGAAATGTGTGAGGTATGACCTAGAACTTAGAAAATGGATGTGTAGAGCCCTGTTCTAGACCTTTCATTAAGTGGCCTTCAGTAAGTCACAGTCTTACTTTGGATTTCAGCTCCTCATTTATAACATGAAATTGTTGACTAAGGCCCTGTGATCTCTAATAGTATATTTCTAAATTACTCCAAGCTGCTATTAAACAGAAAGGTAATCAGCTAAGACTGTAAATGCTAGTGCTTTGGGCTGTTCGTTCACCCTCCCTCCAGGCACAGGCACTTATTGCATACAGGGAGGGATGGAGATAAATTCTTAACAAAATATTTACTAATTCAATCCTCATAACAACTCTATAAGAAAGGTATTGTCATCCCCTTCCTCCATTTTACAGATGAGGAAAAAGAAAAATTAAATAGCTTGCCACAAACTCTATATTGAATTCAGTATCATAATCCATAATAATTCCATTCTCTACTGCCTTCCAATCAGGCAGATAAAGAAACAATTCTGCCAAGGAAGAGAAAGCTCAACCAAGCCCTTCGAAATAGCTCGATTAGTAAATAAAGTGAATAAGAGTCTTATTTGGAAGTCGGGAAAGCAAAATTGATTTCACAAAATAGGGACAAACTGACATGGATTAAGACTCCCATTTCCAATTAATTTCTTAGTTGCAGAGATTTTTCTTAAAATCCTGGAGATTGACTAGAACAGTGCCCCAATAACCCCATGACAAGTGAAGAAGCAATTGAAGTGAGATAATACGGCCACCTTAATAGGATCCATGCATTAGAATTTTGGACTGAAACAGAAGAAGGAATTAACATTTATTCAGCCAGATACATGTCTCTAAATCCAAGCCCTTTCTCTTATAACAGTTAGACTTTTTCTTCTTCTGACACTATAATTCCCTCCATCAGCTTGTAAAACATCTCCTCAATCTAAAATTCTGTAATATTAGGAATAAAAACTATCCACAGCATGAGTACTCAGAGCTTTACCTTGCCACAGTATTTTTCAAGAATGGTCCCAGATTGTAAGACTGTCCTAGATAAGGGTACTTCTCTAGCCAAAAACATTTTCAACCCAGAAGATTTGCCTAGGAGTTTATTTTTAAAAATGATTCTTTAAATAGAGTTAATTATGATACAATTTTAGATCTCACAAGCCACATGGAGGAGGTCAGGGACAAAAGCACATTTGAGAAATTATTGAAAAAAATATCACTTTACTCAGGGAACAATTATGCAAAACTTCCCTTCATGAAACAGTCTGAGATTATAATCCAAAATTCAAAGAATCATGACAGTGTTTTTTGGAGGATTTTAAAATTAGTATCCCTTTCCTTTAAAATACTTCAGTGGGCTCTCCAAAGCAGTAAGACAAGATGCTTTTACAGTGATTTATATGGTATTTTCCATCTTAACAGCTGGACTCTTTATGTTTGTAGTACTGCCATGTGGCACGCTGTTCAAAGCAATAGAGTTTTAGAAGTCCTGAAAACAGGATGTTCACTTGAGGACTATACAGAACATGTTATAAATTTAAAATATGGAAAGGAAAGGAATTCAGTTGCAAGGAGCATGAAACCTGAATCCACAAGCTTTTCCAGTGCTTTTTAATGCAGTCAAAAGGGGATGAGAAATGTTCATTCTTCCAACTGTCAGCAAACACATGTATGCAGCTTAACTGGCCTCATAACTCCCTTAGGGCTTTTTCCCTTGTTTTAGCTTCATTTTCCAACAGGTTTTAAGAATCAATAATATTTTTATGTAGTTCTTATCTCTTGCAACAAATCATTTATTTTCCTTGGGAAAAAATGTATATATTTTAGATTAGTGCTTAAATTCTTCAAGGCATTTAGAACTCCTAATTTATATATGAATAAATACACAAATATTTATTTTCTAATATGTACACAAAATTTTTATATACATTGAACAAAATATAAGGGCAAAGTATATTTTGATTACAAAGAATAATTATTTTGTTAGAAAAAAGTTAAAAATATCTCAAACTATACACTACAGAAATAAAAAGTTATTGATAATACTATATATTAGAGAATAATTTTTTGTCTTTGTTATTTAACCAAAAGAAATAACTTCTGGAAATGAAACAGAAAGAAATCTTTGTCTCAAATGTGTACAATTCTTAATATTGAAACTATGCACCAAACAAGTTATGCAAGTACAAATTTCAACTACTTTCTACTTTTGGATCTAAAAATTCCAAATGATCAAAAATATTAGTATTAATGTTCATTTAATTTTTCACTTTAATCATTTTAATCACCACTTGAATCCAAATGTTTTATGGATTATATGCTAGAAATAATTAAAGATGTGACATATATAACCCAATCTTAATTTCCCAAAATTTATCTACATTCCTTAAAAGATTCAACAGCATATATAGGAGACATAATATGGTCAAAGAAGATATTTCAAACTACACCTTTTTAGAAACATGGCTGACTTGATCTGAGAACACTTACTATATCAACTTCAGTTTTCTTCACAATTGATTATTGAACCACAATACAAGATAAAGTATAAAAAGAGAATTGAGGAAAAAATCACTTATTCAAACACAAAATTTATTATTTGTATCTGGAGTTTGCACATGTTGAAAGGAAAATCAAAATATAAATATCGATGACTCAGAGATATGCACAGATAATATGCCACATTTTTTAAAAAATGCCTACACTAAACCTTTTCTTGCCTGTATTTTCTTCAACAGCATGCCCCTGCTAGAAGCTGACTATGCTCTCATACTTGGCCCTTGGCTTTTATCTTCTCTGCAATCACTTTGTAGATCCAATAAATCAAAATATAAAACAAATCTATTTTATAAAATGCTTAAATATATTAAGAGAAAGTGATTATAGAGGTGACAGGAGAGGAAAGAGGGGTTCTTGTCACAGTATCCATAACCTCTGGCACAGTCTCAGGTTTCAAGTTTACTACAACTCATGTATTCTTTCATTTTTCCACTCAACAAATAATTATTGAACATCTCTTATGTGCCACATACTGTCCTAAGCACTACAGGCAGAACAGCGGTTTCTATAGATTATGTCTCTATTCTTCTGACCCTATATTATAGTATGAGAAAGACAGAAAATAATAACAATAATAATTAGTAAACAAATAAGATTATTTTGGATAGTTGTAAGAGCTGTGAAAACATTCAAATGGAGAAATGTGATGAATGAAGGGATGCAGTTAGGTGGACAGGAAAGACATCTGTGGAAAAGTTATACTCGAGCTGAAATATGGATAGTGAGAAGGTAGTCATGTCCATATTTTGGTGAGACATTTCATATAGCAGGAGGAACAAATATATAGGCCTTTATGCAACATGAACATACGCTTAAAGAACAGAAAGAAGAACATAAGAAGGTTGGTGAAGCATATTAAGCAAGGCAAAAGGAATGAGGTTACTAGATCAAGTCAGATAAATAGGCATCTGGGGCTGCTGTTTATGGTTGGGCCTTCTATATGCATGGCTCTTCCTAAAGTTTTAAAGAGCACCACTAAGTAATATGCAGTAATGTGGATTCATTTAGGTTCTCATTTTGAAGAGAAAGCAGGAAATTCAGTACCACAGAAGTGTGTAAACTTCCTGAGGTCTTATACCAACCAGAGCTTCAGGGAGCCTCCCAAAATTCCATGAGGACCTATTCATACTGTTTACCACTGATAAATTCAACATCCCAGGATATTTTTACAATTGATGACTCAAGAGTTCCCATGCTTCATTTGTGGAGTAGGAATTTTTAATAGGCTAGGAACCCCTATGCCTGGCATCTGGCCTCCTTGGTGTTCCTGTCTGACGACTGTCAACTTCTCATGTGCTACCATGGACCAGAGGATAGACTGGTATCCTCCTTCCAATCTAAGGGAATGGCAGTGTCTTCTACTTTTTCATCCTTGCCAGTAGACTAATAGTGAAGGTGCCATTTTCTTAGATATGCTTACTCTGTTTTCTAACCATTAACTCCAGAAATCAAACAATTAAAACAGGAAATTTCTGATATAGCTCTGAATGATACATCACTATAAAAACATAAATGTAAAATAATTTAAATGCATATCTATTGTGGTAATTTCATACTTCAATACATATTCCCAAGTCTTAAATTGCCTCAGAACATGCTAATATAGGCTATATATACTTAAATATAAAATATTTTCTATGTTGGTAAAGCTAATAAAGCTTTCTTTAAAAATTATACCTAAATGTTAATTACTACAGTTTTCAAATGTTTTTCAATTATAGAAGACATGCAATAATCATGCAGAAAATTTAGAAAGTACAAAAGAAGAAAACAGGAATTAAGGTGAATTCTAACAGAGATAAGCATTCTTACTATTTTATAATTTATCACTGATTTTTTTGCCCATCTACATATTATAGATGGAGACCACATATTTTCAGCCTATACTCTGCTTTGATTATACAACTGTTACAGAAAGCATCTCCAACCATTTAAAAATTCTCCAAAACCTCAATCTTAATATTTATAAAATATTTTATTAATAATTACACCAAAAATTTTATAAGCTCTCCTCTTACTAAGCAGAAACTTTATTTCTAATTTTTTCCTATTGTAAAAATAATGCAATGAAAATTATTGACTTAAAATCTTTTTGTATTTTTCATAAGGAAGTAGAAATAGTAGACATTACTTGTAGGAAGTAGAAATAGTAGACATCTACTTTGTTTTTTTAACATGTATTGATAAATAGCACTTTACAAAGTGTTAATTTATCCAAGTATCTGCAGGATATGAGAATAGTCATAACATTAGCTCAGTAAGAATACTAAAACATTTTTACTGTTTGAGCTCAATATATGGTAAGTAGTATCATATTGTCTAATTTGGACTTTCTTACTCACTACAGAGGCTGAAACCATTTTTGTACATTTCTATACTGCAAGGTGCACCCTTTTGTCCTCTCATTATCTTCCAGCCTACAACACATATGTGATAGCTGGATGGGCTGAGAAATGGCCTTGAAGATAGCCCCCTCAAGTGAGAATAGTACAGATAAAATCTGAAATGAAACTGAACATTGATAATATCCGGGATCCACCCTACCAATCTTGGACTTCTTTTCTCTGTACATATTTATGGTCATGAAAATAATAAGACAGAAGAATTCCCTTGGCTCCTCTGCAGGACCCCTTGCAAAGGGGATGGCTCATTTACTTGGCTGCCATGCACTTAAACCACTTACGAGAGGAGGAGACCACAGGTGAGCCAGGGGTGAGTGCTTTTGAGCTCCAGCTCCATGGCAGTGTCTAGGGGTGTTAACAATGCTCTTTTACCTTTGCCGTCTGTGGATGGCTAAGTGTTAACCAGCTCACTGGAGAGTCAGGATGACAGCCTTTTACACCTTGCCCTCTTGGTACCCAGGTCCTTGTCTGGCATCCAGGAAAAATCAGATCACATGGACTTGAAGGATAGTGAATGTGGAGATTTTATTGAGTGATAGAGGTGGCTCTCAGCAGAATGGGTGGGGAGCTGGAAAGGGGATGGAGTGGGAAAATGATCTTCCCCTGGCATTCAGCCATCCCCTGTCATTTAGCCATCCCATGGCAGATCTCCTTTCCAACAGTCCCCAGCCAATTCCTCTCAATATTCAAACACTCCATCTCTGCTGTGCAGCTAGCTCTATTCTGCCAGCAGAAGTTAGGGTTTATATGGGCACAGGATAGGGGTGTGGCAGACCAGAGTGGTCCTGGAAAAGTTTGGTGTGAAAAAAGGAATGCCTGTTCCTATTTAGGGCCTTTTCTGGGGAACTGCCCTCTTCTACCCAATATTTTCTTGCCTCCCCTCTGTGTCATTTATAAATAAACTTCTACCTTGTTTAAGTTATTCTTCCCTTTACTGTTGGTGTCAGCTATTCAAACTGAACACAATTTCTAATTTATACAGCTTGAAAGCTTAAATCTAATGTATCTATTTTTTATTTTTGATGTATCCATTTTTAAATGATACAAAATAGTATCATTTACAGTATGATTTGGGTTGTTGTTTTAAAAGAGAAAGAAATTTGCACCAAGATGTTGACAACAGGGTGGTTCAATTATGAGTGATTTCTTTAATCATTGTTTTTATTTTTAACTGTTCATTTGTTCTTATTTGTTCTATCACATGATTTAACTTAGGAAAACCTGTTATCTTTATATTATTCAATATTTTCTATCCAGGATCATAGCATAGTTCTCCATGTGCTATCATTTTTTGATAGCACTCATATACATGAGTAGTTGCCTTCATATATTCTACCATTTAACTCATTAGGATGTTTTTCTACTATTTTTATATTGTTTATATTAATGAGAAAATAGTCTTTTTAACTATCATTACCTTTTATTTTTGTTGTACAGAAAGACTGTGAATTTTTATATATTTATCTTATATCTTTCAATTTTACAGAATTCAATGAGTTATAAAGTTCTGTAAGTTATGTTTTCAGCTGATGTAAGCAAATTATATGAAATTTATAATTTTTGCCCCCTTCAGTCAATCATTATTCTCCTATTTTTGTTTTAAATAATAAAGTGTTAGATGAAATTTTTATTAAAAAGTTAGAAAATAATACTCATACCCATGTCACATTTTTTATCATTTCAATGGCAATAACTCCACGGTTTCCCAGTTAAATATCATGTTGGCTCTAGGCCTAAAAGATATAGTCTTTATTATACTAAATAATATAGCCCTATTTATCTAAATTTAAAGGACATAGCTCTTAAAATAGTAGTTAATATGTATTTTACACTTCAAGGCACTGTTAACATATTAACTAAATTAATATATTTAATTCCCACAACAAAGTTCTGAAGCACATGCCATTATCATTTGCATTTTACAAATGAAGAAATTGAAGCACAGAGAGGTTGTCTACTAATATTCTATTATTCTATTAAAATTCCTAATGAACAGACTTCTATTAAAATTCTCATATGGCTTGTTTTGTGTATACTGATGTTGCAAGGATCACATGAGAGAACTAAAAATTTATTACATGTGGGGAATCAATCCTACTTGGTTTGGGTGAATAATTCTGCCAATGTTTCCTAGTTTTGTTTTCCTTTTAGAATTTTGTGTCTATATTAATATGAAAAAGTGTTCTTTAATTTTATTGTGTGATGTCTTCTTCTCTGCGGTTTTGGTATCAAAGTTATGCTTGGTTCATAACATGAATTGGATAACTTTCCACATTTTTTCTATCTTCTGATACAGCTAATATTTTCTTAATACTCTACAAATACAGTTTTGATCTCCTCTTTGATTCAAGTTATTTAGAAAAGTGATTTTAAATTTCATAGTGGATTTAAGCAGAAATCAATTAACAAAAGCTCAGATGAACAAAAAGTTATTTGCTTGGTTGTTTAAGCTTTTGCTAATAAGGTCATCTCTATCACATTATAAGCAGAAAATATTGAGTAAGCAAATACTATTTTCTAAAACAATTGAAAATTGTTTAAAGTGTTGGTTCAAACATTGTGAATTTGCCAAATAATCTGCCTGGTTATAGAATAGTAAGCTATATAATTTGTATGTACACAGAGCTACATCATGTTAAAATCTCACACTTGTTAGAGTTATATACACTTCTATGCAATGTCAAGCATTATTTGGTCATTTATATGAGCTCTCTATGATTACATTTTATTCCATCATCTGTCAATGATTAAGAAAACATCTTTAATGTCTATCGCAGTAATTGTACCTTTGTAAACATCTGTTCTTTGCCTTCTTTTTCCTTTATGTATTTTGATATTATAGCATGAAAGGGTCATGAAACCCATGATTTCATCAAAATTTTAGAATGTATTTCATCAATTTAAAATTACCTTGTTTGTTATATTTACTTACTGGTTACCAACTAAGCTATTCTTTAGATTTTTAATTCTCCTAATACATTTTCAACATGATTTAATTTCAGACAGGTATGTAATTTGGGTTTTGGTTTCTCTATTTTTAATAGCATATAATATCATGTTGCTTTTTAATTCAAGACTTGAGGTTTTATTGTTACATAATATCATTTAGACAGTTTACATCTATTTTTAGATTACTGATATATATCTATTCTTATATTTGGCACCCTCATTAATAATTTCTACTTTTCTAGGCTTTTTTGGTTTTTTCATTGTTTTCTGTTCTGTGATTTCTATACTATTTGACTTTTTCCTTTTTTGCATCTTATATTTCTCTTAATACTTTCTAAATAATATTTTTTCTCTGCCTCATTCATAGTCCTAATTGATAAAATATAGTATTTGTGAATCAGATTTCTGTTAAAATTAATATTTCACATTGTATGTCTTCTTTGAAAAGCTTTTGAAATTTACATTTATTTTATAAGCATATTCTCAGCTAATTATATTTTATATGGGTTTGATGCCACCTTCGTTTCCTTTTTTTTTTTTTCTTGAGTCAGAGTCTTGCTCTCTAGCCCAGGCTGGAGTGCAGTGGTGTGATTTCGGCTCACTGCAACCTCCACCTCTTGGGTTCAATCAATTCTCCTGTCTCAGCTTCCCAAGTAGCTGGGACTACAGTTGTGCGCCACCATGCCTGGGTAATTTTTGTGTTTTTAGTAGAGATGTGGTTTCATCATATTGATCAAGCTGGTCTCAAACTCCTGACCTCAGGTGACACACCCGCCTCAGCCTCCCAAAGTGCTGGGATTACAGGCGTGAGCCACTGTGCCTGGCCCATTCCTTTTTTGAAAAAAAAATGTTTTACTATTAAATATTTCAAACATACAGGAAAGAAATAATTATGGCTCATATTTACTAAGCAATTATTATGTATCAGGCACTATTCTAAGTACTTTAAAATAACTCACATTTAATTCTTGTAATAACTTTTTGAGATAGAAAGTAATTTTATTTCCATTTCATAGTTGAGGAAACCAGGACATAGAAAAGTTACGTCATTTGCAGAAAGTAAAGCAGCTAAAAATGCAGAGCTCACATTTAAACCTAGGCTCTCCCTCCGCTATGCCCACACTCCCCAATCTGCCATTAAGCATCCACTACAGGGAAGATAGAGTCACTTCTATTCTAGAGTTTATCCATTTGTGATTTATTCATTTAAGGTTTCTTCTTGATTTTATTTCTTATGCACCTTTTATTTCACTATTTCTGCCTATTGGATATCTTTCCTACTTTTACTTCTTTGAAGCTCCAAACTATACTTATTCCAAAGTTCTATACATTTTTATTTTAACTGCTTGTAATTAAAACTCTAACTGTTAATGTTTATTTTATTGGTTCTCTACGTTAATTTAGTTTTCTTGATGGGTTTTGGAATGTATGGGTTTTTTAGATAAAATAAGTTGACAAACATTTATGTTTTTGTATCTTTTGTAACTTCCCACGTATTCTCTTGCTCTTCCTTTCTCTATTCTCTCTTTTCCCCTGCCTCACCACTTCCCAACTCCTACTCCATCTAGCACTTATTGCCTTCAAGAATCAGGTCTTTTCTTTTGAAAAGACTCTCACTGAGTACTTTTGGTGATCCCACCATAAGATTATGTTATGGAAGAAATAGAAAATAGCTTGGGGAACCACTCATTGTCCACAAAAACACTCATCTGTGTCCTAGAGCTTCAAACACTCAGATTCACAGTAAACCACAGGGAGATTCTGAAAACTAGGGAAATCTGCAAATGCTAATTATATGGCTTTTAAGATGTAATTAGCATTCATTTTTCCCCAGATAGGACGTGATTGAGTGGATTTGCTATTATCCAATATGGAACATTCTCAAAATTTTCTTACCACTCTACTTTAGATTAAATATCTAACTATAGGCTAGGTCTTTGGTCCAAAGACAAGCTTGCTGGTCTAAATCATAGCATCTATTAAATGCAGAGATTACAGGAGATGTTTTCTTAAGGAAGAACTGTAAAGGTGTGGAGTTATGCAGATATCTTTTGAAACACCGATTCCTGACCTCTTAGTTTTGTTTCACCTCTCAGTACCTTTCCTATATATATTTTAGTCTATATCTGTATTTGTCACACCTTATTAGTCTCTTCAGTGTGCTGTGAGTATACCTATCTGTTCTGTAGTTGCTCAGATTAAAAGAAGTTTGGGAATCTCTGGCCTCGAGTATTTACAAATAACATAGCTCATTATATCCACCATATTTCTGTTTTGGATCTACATATATTTATTCCCTAAAATTTCACAATCAAAGCTATGATCCAAGAAAAATGAACAACTATATAATTAGCTGGTAAATGTACTAGGAACTACGAAAATGTTAGCATAAAAATAAACTTTAATTTGAATCATCTAGATTGCGGGGACCGGATGTCTGAACTTCCATGTGTAGCTGTCCAAATTTATGGCTCTAGCTGTGTGACATGAGGTACACATTTTCATAAAGGGCCAAAGACTTTTATAGAGCAGGAAAATGATTCTCTTGAAGGAAAACTAAAGGTGCTTGTTTTATAAAAATAAATGTTGGACCAAATGTTCATCCGTTACTATTCTCCCATAGGAATTTTACAAGATGAGAATCTGGCATTTATTAGCAGGTCATTTGGGGGTCGGTGGCTGTGGGAACCCAGACTCTTCGTCTGCATTTTATCTTCACCATATGATTTGGGTATGAGTAGTTAAGTCTTGTAAAGTATAATATGTCATGAATATTTAATAATTACATTTTTAAAATAACACAAATTAAATCACCTGTCTGTTATATTGCTATATTGTCAATAAATACCCATTTAATTCTTCATTAGGGATTTTAAAAATATTTGTGTCTTGAACACTCGTTTTGTTTTGGGTATGCGTGTGTGTGTACGTGTGTGAGTGTGGGTGTGTCATTCAGCATGCTATGAATGATTTCAACTATTAAATATGATTTTACTTTCTGTTTCCTCAGTTGAACATTTTGATTATACAAGCAATTTTAGATTCCATGTAAAATTTTTAAGTGGTTTTAAGATAAATAATGTAATGTAGGTATAAAATGTATTTGCTAAACATTTAGACAATCAGATACATCCACACTAAAATATTTCTGCTCAGTTAGAAGTCTCAGCCAATCTACTGGGATAAATAAAGGAGAAAGACAAGCCTATTGTTACAGTGGTTCATCAAAAGTATTTTAAAAACATCTATAGAACTTTGTGCTATGTAGAATGCGACCTGAGAAAGCATGATTCCTGACTTCTGATTGCTTTAACAAAAAATACACAACAACGAAGTTATGAAGAAAATATTAAGGCAATTTCAAGAAGAACACACAATGGCATGGTAAAAGCACAGGACTTAGGGCATGAAGAGGAGTCTGTGTCTTTTGGTTTTGCTACTTATGGTGAGATCTTAGACAAATTACTTAACCTCTTTTGGTCCCAATTTCTTCTCTTTTAAAGAGTTCTTGGGATAATGTATATAACATATGTCTGTATATCTGCTACCCTGCCCTTTGCTCACAAGACTCCTGCCAGACTGAATTCCTTGCTATTCCTTAAATACACCAAGCACCTGTATCCTGGGGCCTTTGGAGATGTTCTTCCTGCTTCCTGGAATGCTTGTCCCCCCAAATCTGTTTGTGGACAACTTCCTCTCTTTTTTCAAATTTGGCTCAATATTCCTACAGTGGCCTGGATTGCATGCCTGGACCATAGTAACACAGGAATCCAGTGAAGCAGGTACCTGCAGCTTTCATCTTTTGTATGGGAAACTACCTCTGACTCCTTTAAGACACAAAAGATGAAGAAATTCCCGTGGACAAACAAAACATTAACAACTTTTTACAAATATCGAGATGCTCCAAAAAATCTTCAGACAATTACTACCAACACTACGTGTAGATAAAGAAAAATCTAAAAAATGAGTAACAGTCCATTATGAGTCACCCAAATAATAATAAAACTTAAGAGTATAGAAGAGTCAGATAAAATATCTTGAAAATTACTGTCTTCCCAGAGTGTTACTCTAGTCAGTTATCCAAGAAGAGTTTATGGTACCCAGGAAGATGTAACTTCTAAGAGAATATTCTTGGCATTTAGGGAGTCACATTGCTTTTATATATTCAGTTCTTGTACTTTTACTCTTTCCCTAACAAATAATAGTGTGTACCATTAAAAAAAAATTGAAGTTAAACTAGATTTATTTAAGTTATTTATTTGAATAGATTCATTGCTCTGTGAGTCTACATCAGGCAATATTTTAATTTGTTTGGATAACAGCATAAAAACCTTATCAAACAGACATTACATATTAAACACTTTGCTTTTTATACATTATTCCTATTCTTTAAAAAACCCTAATGATTATTACTATCTGTATAGATGAAATAACTGAGGTTCAAAAAGATAAAAATATTTGTCATATGAAATTATATTTTCTGTTCTGTAATAGGTCATTTATTTGGTTCTTACTATGTGTATCAAGTACATTTATTCTTCTTTACTAATTTTTCCCATATTCTCCACACTAAAAACTATAAAGATGACCAGAAAAAGAAAGAAGAAATGCAGTTCTTTTGTAAGATGAAATCCAGTTAAAGCATTGTTTAAAGATTCGCTTCCTCATTTTCCTTGACTTTATTTTTCCATTTTTTATTCTAATTTTTTAAAACTTATTACCTGCATATACTTTGTTGCCTCAAATCCTATTAGGCAAGTTTATTTCCATAAACTATTTGATTGTTAAACTATAAACTATGCAAGTATTTGTTAAAGTGTGATTTGATAAAACAAACATAACGCAAAAAATATAAATACAAGTTTCTCATTTTGTAAGTGTAAAATAGAGGAAGATAAAAAATATTTGTATACTCTAGCATGTATTATGGTATCATGGTAACACTGGGGGTCAGTACGGCTTTGATTTGAAATCAAATGTCAAAACATACTCCCTTCGCTATAAAGATGAAACTACCAACTTTATAAGAATGCTGCAAGTATTCCATGAGAACACATATGTAAATTTCCTAGCACAATGTCTGACACATTACATGTGCTCAGTCATGGAGATGTCTGGTTTATCCTGGTGTGACAATGGTGGTATGTCCAGAGTTATTAAACTATCATTCAGCAGCAGAGCCCCAAACAGGAATGGTGCCTTTCATGTTCCATTTAGATCCAACTCTGTTAAAGCAGAACAGCCTACCTCATTTGTTGTTGTTTTGTTTATGGTCAGAATCCTTTGCCCCTTCTTTTGAGACCAGCATCTTAATGTTCTCTGAGGCAGTACTTCTCCACAACTCTTAGTCCATGCTGTTTAGGTGGACTAGTCCATGCCACTAAACATGTGACAGCATGGATGTGACAACATGGATGTCTCACCCCAGGCTGTTTAGATGGGGTTGTCCCTTCTCCTTCAGGAAAAGGTACATGGCCTGGTATGGCCAATAAAAGTTGCATAATTGATTAAAGAATGACCATGGGACTAAACATGATTAGTGGTTGTAACCCCAAGACTTCTGCTGGAACTGATAGGAAAGAAACACTCTCTTTCCACTGAATTGCTAAACTAGTGGGATAAAGATCTGGAGCCATTATGGGCTACCATGAAAGGATAACTTACCTAAGAATAAAACTAACGGGAGTAAAAGTGATGGAAAGAAACATATTTGATGGCATCTATTAACTTTCTGGATCCATTTGTGCTTGAAGACAAGTTATACCTCGCCTTTTCAATTATGTGGGTGAATCTATGTGGCAGATGACTTTTAAAATGAGCATCAATAGTCCAACTTTCCAGTATTCATGGCTTTGTGTAATCCTTCCTCTTGTATATGGGTTAATGATTTGTTTTAATGAATAGATTAAGGCAAAAGGAATGAGATGTCAACACTCTGATTAGGTTACAAAAGGCTGTGACTTCTGAATACTGGCATACTCTCTTAATTGCCTTCTTGGGTTGCACACTGAAAAAGTAGCTGCCATGGGGTTGAGATGCCTGGTGAGGAACTCAGATGACCTTTGGTCAATGCAAAGGAGGAAATAATGTTACAGACAGAAGGGAGGAGGGCAGGGTTCCTGGTGAGGGCTCCACCCTCAAGCCTGGACCCACGACCCTAAAAGAGAACAGGCATTCCTGTTTTCATACCCGAATTTTGCTTTTTGGCCAACCCCTCCCTGCTATCCTGTGCCCATATAAACCCCAAACTCCAGTGGCAGAGGAACAGAGTGGTGTGGCAGAGGAGAGAAGAGAAGAAGCATCTGAATGTTGAAGAGGTAGCTGGACAGTTGGAGATTATCTTCCCACTCCATCCCCTTTCCAGCTCCCCATCCCACTGAGAACTGCCTTTATAACTCAGTGAAACCATTACATTCACCATCCTTCAAGACCTGATTCTTCCTGGACACTGGACAAGGATCTGGGTACCAAGAGGGCAGGCTGTAAACGGCTGTCACCCTGCCTCTACACTGAGCTGGTTAACACTTAGCCATCCACAGACAGCAACTGCTAAAAGAGCATTGTAATACATTTGGACACTGCTGTGGGGCCCCCACAGGGCCTGCTCCCACCAGAGACAAGTAGCCAGTGGTTCCAGCTTTCCTTTGCTCCAGTTTCTGCACTCGCTCATTTGCATGCTCCCTCCTATCAGGAGTGGCCAGCGGCAGGCTGAGTGAAAGGAGTCACTCCAGTTCCTGCTCACAAAGGAGTCAGGGTGCTCCCCAATTTCACTAACACATTTGGTCCAACAGTGGCCCAAAGAACTGATGTTACCAATAACCACTGAGTGATTTAGGTAGTGGATCATTCACCATTCTAGCCATCAGAAATACACTGCTGACACCTGACTGACACTAGGACTGCAGCCTCATGAGAGACCATGAAACAGAGAGCCAAGCTAAACTGTGCTCAGATTCCTGACCCAGAGAGGCCTCCAGATTAAAAAGTGTGAGTCCTTTTAAGAAGCTCAGTTTCAGAGCAACCAGGGCCATAGCAATGGGTAACTAACACAATCCATTTAAGTCACTTCTGTGTCTGGCATCCAAAAGGATCCTGACAATTTGTTTAGAAGTATTTTTTCATAGAATAAGAAAGAAGAAGCAAGATGAACAGCATTAAGAAAAGCTGAACTTTTAGTAGCAGTCTCAGTGGCCTCGAAACTGTCTAAACAAGTGACACAGCATGAGTTCTTTTTCAGGGTACATTGTTGCTTTTTCATTTTAACCACAAAGGAGACAATCTTTAAATTTTATAAAAAGCCTTTAAAAGTTTAAGAATAATTTAAATGCACTTAACAGTTAAGTACTTTAAAAACTTTCAGGAAAATGTGTAGGAACTAGCAAAAATGAGAAATTCTCCCAGAAGACTTAAAAAAAAAACCAACATTATTTTTCCCTTAGGAGTATTGAAAGAGTAAGTGAAAGAAAGACTGAACAAGTTTAAGATAGAAAATAGAAATTCCGTGGTTTCTTTTTCCTTACCAAATCAGAAAATCACTACACAATAGACTGAAAATAACTTGTTTGAAGTTAGTGACATTTTGATGTAGGGAACATTTATCAAAAGACGGAAAAGTCTCAGAGCAAACGACAAAGTAGAAGTAGCACCTCAGCTGAGAACTGTAGATGAAGCAAATGTTTATAAGCAAGCTGTAAGTCATATTCAAGTCCTTACCTCCAAAGGGGACCTTAGAAGTGTTCTAATCCAGTTTAATTCACAATATAGGTGAGAGAACTGAGGCCCAGAACAGCTGCAGTACTTGCTAAAGCTCAAGCAATTAGTCAATACAGAGCAAGGGTTGCTTTTATATCTTTGAACTCCAAGTTCATTTCTTTTAGAAATTATTACAATCATATATTACAGACATTTATAAATAAGAGTGCCCTAGGATAACTGAAGGTGGAGTCCACAGAGCTCCCAATAGTCTCCAACCACACATTTTCAGCCCTGCCATACCAAATTGCCCTAAAAAAACAAATCCAAGGAGGAGTCTGCCGTAAGAACCAGCCCCATCACCCAAAAGTGGGATTCAGTTTGGAAGCACTGATAACAAAAATAACAATTGTTTATAACTGGGCCATTATAACAGATTGGTGCCCATTCTTACTGCTGAAGGCCCATGCCATACTGGTTGTTAGCAAAATATTTTAAATATCGTCCTAAAACTGTCTAAACAAGTGACATATCTGTGCTTATCTCAGTCACCACAAGGAGCTCTAAACCTCAGGTTATCCTGTATGACCAAGATTCCCCTCTTCATAAGGCTCTATGTAGTTCCTGGTCCAGCCCAATTTCTTCCTCCTCCATTACTGCAGAAACTTCATTGCAATGTCTGGGACTCATAGTCTGCCATCAGTAAATGACTTCTCTCCTAAATCTCTCCCACAAAATTCCTTCCCAGCCTAATGCTAACCTGGTTGAAAATGAGAGCACCATTTTTGTTCCTCTGTACCCCATTATTATTTTTCCCTTCATTATTATTTCCCATCATTATTTTTCCCTTCTCAAAAAAATCAAATGAAACCACTTAGCTATTCTAAAGTGCAGGCCATCAGATGACAGTCTCCTCTACCCCTGCTTCCACAGTTGTCTTTCATCCTTCTGATCATCCCTGCTATGGTTTAGATGTATGTGCCCCTCCAAAATTCATATGTTAAAGCTTAATCACCAAAATGATAGTATTAAGAGCTGGCGCCTTTAGGGAGTGATTAAGTCATGAGGACAGAACCTTCATGAATGGGATTAATGACCTTATAAAGGAGGTACAGGAGCACTGTCTCTCTCTCTTTTGCCCCTTCCATTCCTTCCTCTATGTGAGGACATAGTCATCCCTTCTGGAGGATACAACAGGAAGGAAGCAGAGAACAGCCCTCTCCAGACACGATCTCTTCTAGGGCCTTGATCTTGGATTGCGAGTAAAAATAACGCTAGGGGTGGAGAGATCCAAGATGGCCGATTAACAACAGCTCAGGATTGTAGCTCCCAGTGAAAGTGCAGAGAGCGAGCGGACGCTGCACTTTCAGACGAATTTTTCTTGCCCACAGACTGGGAGATTCCTGGCAGAGGAGCCACAGGGGTCGCCAGCGTGACTTTTTTGGCTGGCGTGGCTATTTTGCTGGCACCCCGGCGCGGCACTTCTCCGTGCAGAGTATACGGGATGGGGTGCCCTTTGAGTCAGGCTCGGCTGGTCCCATCCCCACAAGGAGAACAGCAATTGGAGGCGCTGAGGACTGAGAGTTTCACAGTAAGCACAGCTGAACCGGGAAGGTCCAGCTCTGTGGGGAAGGGGCGTCCGCCAAAAGAAAACTAAGAAACAGAAAAACTTCATCACCGGGTGGAGAGATCCAAGATGGCTGATTAACAACAGCTCAGGATTGTAGCTCCCAGTAAAAGTGCAGAGAGCGAGTGGACGCAGCAATTTCAGACGAATTTCTGTTGCCCACAAACCGGGATATTCCCCACAGAGGAGCCACATGGGTCACCAGCGCGACCCTTTTGGCTGGCGCAGCTGTCTTGCCGGTGCCCCGGTGCGGCGCGGCGCTTCTCAGTGCGGAGTATACGCTACTGGGTGCCCTTTGAGTCCAGCTCGGCTGGTCCCATCCCCACAAGGAGAACAGCAATTGGAAGCGCTGAGGACTGAGAGTTTCACAGTAAGCACAGCTGAACCCAGGAAGGCCTAGCTCTGTGGGGAAAGGGCATCCACCAAAGGAAAACTAAGAAACAGA
>CAUYLG010074556.1:0-47379 GCA_963573385.1 Cacajao melanocephalus | reverse complement strand
GGCCCCTCAACGTGGTGGGTTTACCGGCATGACCCACAGCCCCCAGTCCATTTTTTTGTTCTTTTCCCCTTTTTCCTTTTCCTTTTCTTTGGTTTTTTTTTTTTTTTTTTTTTTTTTTTTTTTCCTAGACAACGTCTTGTTCTGTTGCCCAGGCTGGAGTGCAGTGGCACAATCACAGCTTACTACAGCCTTGACCTCACAGGCTCAAACAATCCTTCCACCTCAGCCTCGAGAGTAGCTGGAACCACAGGCATGCACTACCATGCCTGGCTAATTTTTTTTTTATTACTTGTAGAGACAGGGTCTCCCTGTGTTGCCCAGACTGGTTTTGAACTCCTGGGCTCAAGACATCCTCCTGCCTTGGTCTCCCAAAGTGTTGAAATTACAGGCAGAAGCCATCACACCTGGCCTAGCATCCTTTTTAACGATGACTAATTAGTCTTTCTTAATAAGTTAGGTTAAGCACATCACTTTTTTAATTTGAGACAAAGTCTCACTCTGTTACCCAGGCTGGAGTGCAGTTGCATGATCTCAGCTCACTGCATCCTCCACCTCCCAGGTTCAAGCAATTCTCCTGCCTCAGCCTCCTGAGTAGCTGGGATTACAGGCATGCACCACCAGGCCTGGCTAATTTTTTGTATTTTTAGTAGAGAGGGCGTTTTGCCATGCTGGCCAGGCTGGTCTCAGACTCCTGACCTCAGGTGATCCACCCACCTTGACTTCCCTAAGTGCTGGGGTTGGCCAGGCATGAGAAGTCGAGGTGGGTGGATCACCTGAGGTCAGGAGTCCAAGATCAGCCTGGCCAACATGGCGAAACCCCCTCTCTACTAAAAATTACAAAAATTAGGTGAGTGCAGTGGCAGGCAACTATAATCTCAGCTACTCAGGAGGCTGAGGCAGGAGAACCGCTTGAACCCAGAAGTGGAGGTTGCAGTGAGCCGAGATTGTACCATTGTACTCCAGCCTGGGAGACAGAGCAAGATTGTCCAAAAAAAAAAAAAAAGCTTCTAAAATAATATTTTTTAGACCTGAATGTAGTCCCTGATGGAAAATAAGATGACATACAGTGTGCTAAATTCCAAATGTATGCACAATTAATTTTGTGAATGTTTATCTGGCTTTGGCTTGTAATTTCAATATTTGAAATAAAATTCCATATTTATTTTCTACAGTTTTTCCTATAATAGAGCACTCCAGAACTGAATTTAAGACTGTTCACATTGCAGGACTCTTTAGGAACTATAACCTGCTGCTCATCTCTTACCTACACCTCTAGGCAGCTGGCCCCACCAGGAATTGCTGCAAAGATACATACTCTCCATACTATCTAGGAGAATAATAACTGGATTACCTTGGTAGGTAAAATCACTTAAAACACTAGCTCCAGGGATACAGTAACCTCTTAAATTATCTAAATAGACTGAATCAGAAGATGATAAACAAGCCATCTTCATGAGACTCAGGGAGTATTTTGTCAATTAAAAACAATAAAGGAATATTTTCCTAAAACATACTGAATAATGATTCCATGCTTATAACATAAAAACTTATAATCAACTGCAGTATAATTTCATTTTGAATGCAAAAAGTGCTAACAGGTAAAAATTTAAATTGTTTCTACCTGCATTGTGTGTCTCCCGGTTTTTCTTTCTGAAAAAAAAAGTACAGATAAAAGGTAACATGAAAATAACGGGAAAGCATTTCTACCACTTTACACTTTAAGAATCATAAAAGTAAATTTTATGAATTTGTATTTGTTGCATCAATAAGAAACAATCTGAAGAAACATTTCCTTAATATACATTATGGTACAAAAATGGCAGAGACCTCAGTATAAATTTAGAAACCACAGGCCAGGCACAGGTGGCTCACCTGTAATCCCAGCATTTTAGGAGTCCAAGGCAGGCAGATCACAAGTCAGGAGTTCGAGACCAGCCTGGCAAAGATGGTGAAACCCCATTGCTACTAAAAAGACAAAAATTAGCCGGTGTCTCATGTCTGCAATCCCAGCACTTTGGGAGACTGAGGCGGGTGGATCATGAGGTCAGGAGTTCGAGACCAGCCTGACCAAGATGGTGAAACCCTGTCTCTACTAAAAATACAAAAATTAGCCAGGTGTGGTGGCGGGCACCTTTAATCCCAGCTACTTGGGAGGCTGAGGCAGGAGAATTGCTTGAACCCGAGAGGTGGAGGTTGCAGTGAGCCGAGATCGTGCCACTGCACTCTAGCCTGGGCAACAGAACAAGACTCCATCTCAAAAAAAAAAAAAAAAAAAATTTAGAAGCCACAATTTCTGGAGGTAACTACAACTCTCTATTATTCCATACCCAGAAGTCATAGGTTGGGAAATGAATCAATCACTGAGAAGCTTAATTAACTATTTCAAAATGTAACACAGGTGCTAGTAAATTCACAAAGTGATGTGCCAAGTAGGTGATTTCTGATGTTTGTCCTGGCACCTGGGCCAGTACGAGCGTGGGTGTACAGGAGAGACATGCAACAGTAGAGAGTAATTTTGTAATCCCTAGGTAAGGAGATGTGGTAGCCAACAGCACCCATGCACAGACTGGCATTTGAGCTATCTTGCATTCGTGTACCTTAGGTTGTCCAAACTCTTAAATTTTCTTGAAAGGCAATCTACTAAAAGCATTGACCTTCCCTTTTATAAACAATTACAGAAACATTAGCATTCTCTAATAGCTATTCAGTAAGGAAAGAGAATTGTGATTTTAATATTAGTAGAAGCATCAGCCATGCAATACTAAGCAGAAACATTGCTAAAGGTGCTAGAAATTCAGGGGAAAAAAAAGGTTTTACAAAGAACCAGAAGTAATATTGTGCTGATATGCATTGGCATTAATGGATTATTATGTCACAAAATGTCTATTCAAACTGACTACAGCCTAAATGAACTTAGGATATACTAAAATTAATACTATAGGCAAGTAAAAATGTCATTAGAAACAACATATTTAACACAGATTTGGTAATATATTATTTTAACTACTGACAGTCATTCTTACTTGTTATACTACCAGTAAAATAAAAAGGACAGATAATTTTTTTTTTTTGAGCTAAGAGTCTAGCTCTGTCACCCAGGCTGAAGTGCAGTGGTATGATCTTGGCTGACTACAACCTCTGCCTCCCAGGTTCAAGCAATTCTCCTGCCTCAGCCTCCTGAGTAGCAGGGACTACATGCAGGCATGTGCCACCATATCCAGCTAATTTTTGTACTTTTAGTAGAGACGGGGTTTTGCCATGTTGGCCAGGCTGGTCTTGAACTCCTGACCTCAGGTGATCCACCTGCATTGGCCTCCCAAAGTTCTGGGATTACAGGTGTGAGCCACCGCGCCCAGCCAGAACAGATCATTTTTAACTATATACCTCTTTCAGTAAATCTATATTTATCTACAAATATTTTTGGAGAGTAATAATTTCCTAGGTAACTAAATGAAAGTTCTCTAAGGACTACCTATGTAGCAAAATAGGAACTAATTCTGCTTCTTATCTACCCAAAGTCTATCATACTGGGGCTGTGGATACATACCTGTGCTGCTTTTTTGTAGGCGTCTCATTCTCATTCTCTGTCATTTCTGGCATGGTTATAGTAATAGAAACCTAAGAAAGGATAGAAAGACACACCAGAAAGTTTAGCCATTCTTATAAAAATTGATCAATAGCAATTTGATTTGAATATTAAAATGCTAAACAAACTGACATTGAAAAGCATTGGATTAGGTGTTGCTGACAGAAGTATAAGAAAAATAGGATAAAAGTACTACAATTAGCAAATATAGAAAATGGTGAATATCAAATGTGAGTTATAGCCAGAAAGTGCTTGAGAAAATTTGAACAGAAAAAGATCACTGCAGGCTTGGAAACGAAGAAAAGCTTATCAGGAATGTGAATTTGAGCAACAGCTGGAAACAGAGGCAGAACACACTTTTGAGCTGGAAGAGTAGACTATTTGTTCATATGAAGTGTTATACAGAATTTAAACTAGAATAATGGTCCCCCACTCTGAACACAAAAAATCAAATGTGACAAGAGCACAAACATGTAATATTCCATACATGAAAGCACGCATTCATTCACTCACTCATTTGTTGGGCTTTCTTTAACTTCAAACTGCTAGAAGTCTCACATCATTTAAATGTAATTAAAATCTGGGCATGAAAATTCTATATATTTTTTAATTCTTAGGATACTAAAGAATATATGTACTCCTAGAAAATATACACACAGCTGGAAAAGGCCAGAAAGCAAATACATTAATATATTAATCATAGTTAAGTAAGGGTAGTGATATTTTGGTGATATCATCCTCTTCTCTGACTTTCAAAAATTTCATAATGAAAGCTGTAATCCTTTAAATCCCAGAGATTGACAACTGTATTAGTCCATTCTCATGCTGCTAGAAAGAAATACATGAGACTGGGTAATCTGTAAAGGAAAGAGGTTTAATTGACTCACAGTTCCACAGTGCTGGAGAGGCCTCTGGAAACTCACAATCATGGTGCTCTGTCACCTCTTGAATACTTTGCTGCTTAGAAATTTCTTCCACCGGATAACCTAAATCATCTCTCTCAAGTTCAAAGTTCTACAGCTCCAGGGCAGGGTAAAATCCTTCCAGTCTCTTTGCTAAAGCACAGCAAGAGTCACCTTTGCTCTAGTCTCTAAGAAGTTCCTAATCTCCATCTGAGACCACCACAGTCTGGACTTCGTTGTCCACATTACTATCAGCATTTTGGTCAAAACCATTCAACAAGTATCTAGGGAGTTCCAAACTTTCCCACATTTTCCTGTCTTCTTCTGAGCCCTCCAAACTGTTCCAGCCTCTGCCTGCTCCCCAGTTCCAATGTTGCTTCCACATTATCAGGTATCCTTATATCAGCGCTGCACTCCCAGTGCCAATTTACTGTGTTAGTCCATTCTCAACGATGCTATGAAGAAATACTCAAGACTAGGTAATTTATAAAGGAAGGAGGTTTCACTGACTCACAGTTCCTCAGGGTTAGGGAGGCCCCAGGAAATTTACAATCATGGTATAAGAGGAAGCAAACACATCCATCTTTACATGGCGGCAGGAAGGAGAAGTTGTGAGCTAAGTGAAGAAAGCCCCTTATAAAACCAGCAGATCTCATGAGAACTCACTATCACAAGAGCAGTATGAGCATAATGGCCCCCATGATTCATTACCTCCCACTAGGTTCCTTCCATGACAGATAGGATTATGGGAACTGCAATTCAAGATGAGATTTGGATGGGGACACAGCCAAACCATATCAACAACCTTTCAAAATGGGTCTACCAAGTTGGGATATCTACTCTGGTACACTGGAGGAGGTGCAAGTTTTTTCCTCTGAGAGAAAAAATAGCAACTATGAAATCTAAAGTCAGAAAGCATGAGCTTAAAATTTGGTTCTGCCACTTCCTAGCTATCAGGTCTTGGGTAAGTTACATAACCTCTCAGAATCTCAGATGCTTCCTCTACACCATGAATCATAATTACCGTATTACTTTATTGGATTGTTTTGAGCAGGGAATGAAATTTTGCAGGGACAGCACAAGACCTCATTGCCTAGTAGTAATAAGGATTCAATAAATGTTAGCTTTAAATGTTAGTGAGAGATTTCAGGTTAACTTTAGGCCTTGGGAGGAGGGAGAAGGGTCCTGGGAAATAAGTAGATATGAATGCAGGAAGGGGATAACAGAAAGTACTGACTGAAGCAGCCTGTGTAGAAACGTGTTGTCAAAACCCATGTCCAGCAGCTTATTCCTATTCCACCTTTTCCCTACCATTTGTGAAGTACCTATCAGCCTAAAAGCGATGCGCTCACATTAGGTAACCTTATGGTGATGGTGGGGGACATGTAATTACATAAATAAATGAATAAGCCTTGCGACCTTCTCACCTAAGGGCTTGCAGAGTTTCTTCACTTTTGATTCCTGGCTTCCAACGCCTCCCGTTTCTGATCCAAACGTATCATCTTCTGCCAGAAGATGGTCTATAGGTTACGCTTTCTTCTTACTACACAAGAGAAAAATCAATGAATGTTTATAGTTGGTAGATGCCCATTAGCAGCACGTAAGACAAGGGCTGACAACCTATGACATGCAAGCAGATTTTTAGTACCACGAAGGATGATCCTGAATTCTCCCCATCACTTGAAGGCAAATCAATGCAGTTACTTTCAAAAGTCACTTTCCTAGTGGTTACCAATACTCCGCCCCCACAAAGATGGTAGTCTTACAGCCAATGGATGGTTCCCAGGAGGTGATTCTCTGCTTTCTCTTATGCATGCTCATTGTCCCTTAGGTCCTCTCTAGCTGCTGGTTACTCAAATCCTCCACCTGGGTCTTACCCTAATCTCTGTCCTCAATTCTAAAGTTGTCTTTCCTTCAACTTCCTACCTCCTACTTCTCTCTTGTAAGAGTGCCTGAAAACTTACATAGGGACCTTCCTCTGAGACAGTGACACTAGGAAGACAGCCCTCAGACCTGTGCATTGTAAGAGTTCAAAAAAAAAGGAAATTTGGGGGCTTCATTCCAAACATGACAAATGAGAGGTCTGGGAAGGGCCCAGGAATTTGCATTTTCAACAATCTCCTGGGGTGATCTCCCCTCTCCTCTCCTTTCCTTCTCTCCTCCCTTCCTTCTTCATTCCATTCCTCGCTCCTTTCCTCCCTCCCTACTCCCTCCCTCCCTTCCTCATTCCCTTCCTACTTCCCTCCTTTCTCTCTCTTTTTTGTTTTTGGTTTTTTAGGTACAGAAAAGTTTTACAAACTTCAAGAGAGGGATTTGAGTTTTAGTAAGTGCCCCAGGTGATTCTAATAGGAAAAAGGTGGAAACACAGGCAGTTATCTTTAATTGGTGAAAGTTCAAGCATCTGACCAATATTCTAGTTCCAGCCTTTCCCCTGCAGCACTTTTGAAAGTCTGTAGATAATTTCACATATGATTAAGGTTAAAAGTTCTAGTTGTCTCAACATCTAGAATCTTTTTTCTGGCCTCAGTCCTTAATAACCAATATCTAGAATCTTAAAGTCAATGACACTAAGGGTCTATCACATAAGTAAACACATTCACTGCACTCAGGTGAAAGCCAAGAATTTAACTGAAAGAGGAATACAACTGCAAATCAAAATCATCCCATTTACCAAACGCCACTGTGAATATCCATCTCAATGTAAAATTATTTCTATGTCCAATCATGATACTAAAATTGCATTCCTTATGTCAAAAAAAAAAAGAACATCTACTGGAAAAGAACTATATAGTATTTTCATGAGTCCCTATCCACTTAATAATTAGCTTAATAAAGAAATTGCATTTTTAATGTAATATTTATGTAACTGAATACAAATATACTCTTTAAAACATTTAAAGTGACATTAAAAAAATTTTTTTTTAATTTTTAAAAATGTTTTTAGACACAGAATTTTGCTCTGTCACCCAGGCTGGTATGCAGTGGTGTGATTATAGCTCACTGCAGCCTCGAACTCCTGGGCTCAAAAGATCTTCCCACCTCAGCCTCCTAAGTAGCTAGAAATACAGGCACACACCACTATTCCCAGCTAATTTTTTGTAGTGATGGAATTTCAGTATGCTTCCCAGGCTGGTCTCTCTCTAACTCCTGGCTTCAAGCGAGCCTTAAGCCTCAGTCTTCCAAAGTGCTTGGAGTCACTGCACCTGGCTCCATTAATATTTTGGCTCCATTAATTTTTGAATGCCAAAGGATTACATTAGTAATCTCTGAATTATTATGTTTTTATGGGAGAACTATTTCTGAAGTTAGTCAAACCCAGTAGTTCTCAAGTGTGGTGCTCAGATCACCTGAATCAAAATGACACTTTTCAAAACTTTTTTCCTTGAGGTAAAATTTACATATAATAAATTGCATAAATCTTATGTTTATGGGTTTTGACAAATGCACGCAACTGTGTGACCCAACCCCACCAAGGTACAGAACACCAGAGAAAGTTCTTTTTTTTTTTTTTTTTTGAGACAAAATCTTGCTCTGTCACCCAGGTTTGGAGTGCAGGCACAATCTCAGTTCAATGCAACCTCTGCCTTCTGGGTTCAAGCAATTCTCTTGCCTCAGCCTCCCTAGTAGCTGGGATTACAGGTGCCTGCCACCATGCCCAGTTAATTTTTGTATTTTTAGTAGAGACGGGGTTTCACCATGTTGGCCAGCCTGGTCTCAAACTCCTGTCCTCAAGCGACCCACCCACCTCAGCCTCCCAAAGTGCTGGGATTACAGGCATGAGCCACTGTGCCCGGCCTGAGAAAGTTCTTTTATGACCCTTTTAAGTCAATCCCTTCCCCTACTCCAGAGGCAAACCCTATGCTAAATATTTTCATCATAGAATTTCATATAAATGTATTGATTGGGAATTCTTTTGTGCCAAGCTTTCACTAAGCATGTTTCTGAAACTCATCTAGTAGATTGTTCATTTTTATTGCTGAGTATAAATATATAACTCCATGTGAATTTGTAACAGAGTTTATCTGTCTTCTATTGGTGTATACCTGTGCTGTTTCCATGTTTTGGCTATTACAAATAAAGCTGTTATAAACATTCTTGCAAGTCTCTTTGTGGGTATCATCTTTCGTATCTCTTGGGTGAATATGTAGGAATGAAACTCTTATCATATACCCTGCAATTCCAATCCTTTGTATCCAACCAAGAGAAATGAAAGATGATATCCACACATTTACATAAGAATGTTTAGGGTCGAGTGCGGTGGCTCACGCCAGTAACCCCAACACTTTGGGAGGCCGAGTCGGATGGATCACCTGAGGTCAGGAGCTGGAAATCAGCTTGGCCAACATGGTGAAACCCCATCTCTACTAAAAATATAAAAATTAGCCAGGCGTGGTGCACACGCCTGTAATCCCAGCTACTCAGGAGGCTGAGGCAGTAGAATCCCTTGAACCCAGGAGGCAGAGGTTACAGTGAGCCAAGATTGCACCACTGCACTCCAGCCTGGGTGATAGAGCAAGACTCTGTCTCAAAAAATAATAATAATAATATTTAGGCCAGGTGCAGTGCTCACACCTATGATGGCAGCACTTTGAGAGGCTGAGACAGGAAGATTACTTGAGCCCAGGAGTTCTAGACCAGCTTGGGCAACATGGCAAAACCCCATATCTACAAAAAAAAAAAAAAATTAGCCAGGCATGGTGGCACATACCTGTAGTCCCAGCTACCAGAGGGAGGCTGAGATGAGAGGATTATTTGAGAGCAGGAGGTAGAGGCTGCAGAGAGCTATAATTGCACCACTCAAGTCTGGGTGATAGACCAAGACCCTGTCTCAAAAAAAGAATGTTAGCCAGGCGCAGTGGCTCACGCCTGTAATCCCAACACTTTGGGAGGCCAAGACAGGCAGATCACTTGAGGTCAGGAGTTCGAGACCGGTCTGGCCAACATAGTGAAACCCCGTCTCTTCTAGAAATACAAAAGTTAGCTGGGCGTGGTGGCATGCGCCTATAGTCTCAACTATTTGGGAGGCTGAGGCAGGAGAATTGCTTGAACCTAGGAGGCGGAGGTTGCAGTGAGGTGAGATCATGCTACTGTACTCCAGCCTGGGCAACAGAGTGAGACTCCATCTCCAAAAAAAAAAAAAGAAGAAGAAGAAGAATGTTTAGGCTGGGCACAGTGGCTCATGCCTGTAATTCCAGCACTTTGGGAGCCCAAGGTGGGAGGACTGCTTGCATCTTGGACAACACAGCAGGACCCTGTCTCTTAAACAAAAAAAATTAGGCATAGTGGTGCACGCTGCCTATGATCCCAGCTACTCAGGAGGCTGACATGGAAGGATTGCTTGAGGCTGGGAGGTCAAAGCTGCAATGAGCAGTGTTCGTGCCATTGCACTCTAGCCTGGGTGACAGAGCAAAACCCTGTCTCAAAAAAAAAAAGAAATTTAGCGCAGCTTTCTTTGTAATAGCCAAAAGAGTTTTTTATACCTTCTGGATGCCCATCCTTTGTCTGAAATACTAAAATATACTTTGTAAATATTTCCTCCCATTATGTGGCCTGCCTACTCATTTTCTTAATGGTGACTTTTGGTGAGCAAAAGTTTTTGATGAAGTGTAAATTATCAATTTTTTTCTTTTATTATTATTCTTTTTTGTGTCCTGTCCATAAAACCTTTACTCATCCAAAAGATATTCTGCTATGATTATTTCTAGAAGGTTTACACGTTTTTTTTTTTGAAACAGTTTCGCTCTGTTGCCCAGACTGAAGTGCAGTGGTGCGATCTCGGCTCACCGCAACCTCCACCTCCCAGGTTCAAGCAATTCTCTTGCCTCAGCCTCCCAAGTAGCTGGGACTACAAGTGTGTGTCACCATGCCCAGCTAATTTTTGTATTTTTAGTAGAGACGGAGTTTTGCCATGTTGGCCAGTATGGTCTCGAACTCCTGACCTCAAGTGATCTGCCCACCTCGCTGTCAGCCACTACACCTGGCCAAGAAGGCTTCAGCCACCATGCCAGGCAAAAAAGGTTTATAGCTTTAACTGTTATATTTAGGTCAACCATCCATATTATATACAGCACAAGGTAGGGGTCAAGGTTCATATTTTCCCCCAGATGTATATTTAGTTGTTCCAACATGATTTGTTGAAAAGATTTCTTTTCCTCAAAGGACTATTCTGGCACCTGTGTTGAAAATCAAGTGTCCATATAAGTGTGGTTCCATTTCTAGACACTCTGTTCTGTTGCTCTCAATCCTTATCCATCCTTGTGCCATTACCACAAAGTCTTGATTAGGTACCTGCATAAAATATAGATTCCTATGCCCTACGCCAGACCTAAAGAATCAGAATCTTGGTAGGGAAAGGTCCAGGGATATGCACTTCTAACAAGCTCTCCAGTTGATTCTTGTGCACCCTAAAGTTTGAGAAGTATTATATCACTTTAACACTTCTTCCCCTAGAACTTATACAAACTAAGGCATTCACAAATTAAGATCCATATGGAAAGACCAGTAAACCTGGAATTAGGAAACCAGAGCTCTGGTTTTAGATTTGCTACTCAATAACTAAATATAATTTTATTTACCAGGGCGTAAGTTTCTTCATATGTAAAACAAAAGATGGAACTAGACTCAGTCATTCAATTATGGGTTGCCTACCTACACTGTCCTAGGAACTGCAGATATAAAGAAGGATAAGACACATCGGCCAACAAGAACACAGGCTGGATCAGTGCTCTCCAAAATAACTTTGTGCAATGATAAAAATTTTCTTTATCTGTGCTGTTCAATATACAGTAATATAGTCACCACTAGTCACATGCGGCTACTATGTACTTGAAATATGTCTTGAAATGTGGCTAGTGAGATCAAAGAACCTTTTAATTTTATATAATTTTAAGTAATTTAAGTTTAAATAGCTACACATGGATAGTGGCACCATATTGGACAGCACAGACAAAGGAAAAAGTAATTAAAAAGATGAAAAACAAAAATTAGTGGATGTCAACTTCCAGGTCTTCATAATATCCTACAGATATATAAGATATCACCACTGGGGGAAGCTGAATCAAGAGTACACAGACTCTTTGTGCTATTTCTGTAATTTCCTGTAAGTTTATAATTATTTAAAATAAAGAAAAAGTTTTTTGAGACAGGGTCTTGCTCTGTCACCCGGGCTGGAGCGCATGGCCTACTGTCAGCTCACTGTAACCTCCACCTCCCAGGCTCAAGCGATCCTCCAGCCTCAACCTCCTGAATAGCCTGGACCACAGGAGCATACCACTATACCCTGCTAAGTTATGGATTTTTTCTAGATGTGGTTTCATCATGTTGTCCAGGCTGATCTTGTTTTTTTGTTTGGGTTTTTAGAGTTTTTTTTTTTCAGACAGGGTCTTGCTCTGTCACCCAGACTGGAGTACAGTGGCACAATCTCGGCTCACTGCAATCTCTGCCTCCCGGGCCCAAGCAATTCTTCTGCCTCAGCCTCCCAAGTAGCTGGGATTACAGGTGTGTGCCACCATATTCAGCTAATTTTTGTATTTTTAGTAGGTTTTGCTATGTTGGCCAGGCTGGTTTTGAACTCCTGAACTCAAGTGATCTGTTTGCCTCAGCCTCCCAAACTGCTGGGATAACAGGAGTGAGCCACTGTGCCCAGCTGGTTTTAAATGCCTGGGCTCAAGTGTTCCTCCCACCTCAGCCTCCCAAAGTATTGGGATTATAGGTGTGACCCCCTGCACCCAGCCTAAAATAAGGTTTTTAAAAGCAGATTAAAAAAGTATACCATAAAGATTTATTAATAAAATGCTATGCATGGACAAAGTATTGAGTCTATATTTTGTGGAACTCAAAGAAAGACAGACTTGGAAAATGAGTAGGATTTTACCAGGAAGAGATGGGAGGAAAAGAATATGAGGCAGAAGGAAAAGCAATTGTAAGGGCAATGAAACATTAAAAAACATGGTGAGTCTGAGGGCTGCATGAGGAATCCAGAAAACACAGGAGGGAGGGAAAGAGGCAAGAGGTGAGGGCAGAAAGAGAACTTGAACCCAGACCGCAAAGGAATATTCTATGACTAATAAATGTGTTTGGATTTTATCTCGAGATCAGTTCCCAAATATTAATCTATAAACTAGTATTAGTCTGAAATAAAGTCCCCCTGGTTCTACAGTAAAATGAAAGTGGACAATGAAGTAAGGATTTGGTTATTAACATACAACTTACATACAATAAGTCACTAAAGTAGTCAGCTCAATGGGTTTTTATATATTCATACACCCATGTAACTACCACGCAGATTAAGATACAGAACATTACTAGCATCTCAAAAGGCTTTCTTGTGGTCCCCACCACTTAATCCCTTGAAGTTTCTTTTAAAAGTATATACTCAAAAATGTGCTAAAAGCTCATACATTGCTGGTAGGAATGTAAAATGGAAAACGACTTGGTAGCTTCTCAAAAAGTTAAAAACAGATACTGCATGACCTAGCAATTTCGCTCCTAGGTACGTACCCAAGATTATTGAAAGTATATGTTCAAATGTTCCCAGTAGCAGTATTAATAATAGCCAAAGAGTTAAAACAACTCAAATGTCCATCAAATAATAGATGGATAAAATGTGGCGTATCTACACAATGAAATTTTATTCAGGCTGGGCTGGTGGTTCACACCTGTAATCCTGGTACTTTGCGAGGCCGAAGCTGGAGAATCACTTGAGCTCAGGAGTTCAAGACCAGCTTGGGCAACATGGCGAAACCCCATCTCTATCAAAAATTTAAAAATTAGCCAAGCGTGGTGGTGCACACCTGTGATAGTAGCTACTAGGGAGGCTGAGGTGGGAGGATTGCTTCAGTCTGGAAAGTTGAGGCTGTGGCATGATTGCATCAGTGTACTCCAGCCTGACAGAGCAAGACCCTGTCTCGAGAGCAGAGCAGATTATTCAGCAATAAAAAGACATGAAGTACTGATACATGCTACAGCATGCATGAACCTTGAAAATATTATGCTAAGTAAAATAAGCCCCAAACTAAAGGTCACATATTGTATTATTCTATTTATATATAATGTCAAGAATATACAAATCCACACAGACAGGAAGTACATTAGTGGTTGCCAGGGGCAGGAGAAGGTTATGAAGAGTGACTGACTGCTAATGGGTATGGGGTTTCTTTTGGGGATGGTACAGTTGGGTTTTCTTGTTGTTTTGTTTTGTTCTGTGTTGAGCCAGGGTCTCGCTCTGTCACCCAGGCTGGAGTGTAGTGGCATTCACAGCTCATTGCAGCCTGGATGTCCCTGGCTCAAGTGACCCTCCCACCTCGGCCTCCCAAGTAACTAAGACTACAGGCATATGCCACCACACCCAGCTAATTTTTAAAATTTTTTATAGAAACAGGGTTTCCCTATGTTGCTCAGGCTGGTCTCAAACTCCTGGGCTCAAGCCATCCTCTTGCCTTGGCCTCCCAAAGTGCTAGGATTATAGGTGTGAGCCACCACACTTAACCAGTGCTTTTAAATTAGATTATGAAGATGGCTGCACAACTTTGTGAATATGCTAAAAAGCACTGAATTGTACACTATAAAAGGGTGAATGTTGGCCAGGCACAGTGGCTAACACCTGTAATCCCAAGCTTTGGGAGGTTGAAGAGAGGACTGACTGAGCCCAGAATTCAGGACCATCCTGGGCAATGTAGTGAGATCCCCATCTCTACAAAAAATGAAAGAATAAGCCAGGCATGGTGGTACATGCCTGTAGTCCTAGCTATTTGGGAGGCTGAAGTGAGAGGATTACTTGAGCCCAGGAGTTCAAGGCTGCAGTGAGCTATGATTGTACCACAGCAGCTCAACCTGCACAACAGAGGGAGACCTTGTTTCTTAAAAAAAAAAAAAAAGGGGGGGCACGGGGGGTGCTGAGTGTTGTAGTATGTACATTATATCTCAACAAAAAATATAAATTATAAAATGAGCTGGGTGCGGTGACTCATCCCTGTAATACCAGCACATTGGGAGGCCAAGGAGGGCAGATCACTTGAGTTCAGGAGCTCGAGACAAGCCTGGCCAACATGGCAAAACCCCCTCTCTACTGAAAATACAAAACTTAGCCAGGTATGGTGGCAGGCGCCTGTAATCCCAGCTACTCGGGAGGCTGAGGCAGGAGAATCGCTTGAACTCAGGCGGCGGAGATTGCAGTGAGCCAAGATCGTGCCACTGTACTCCAACTTGAGTGAAGGAGTAAGACTCCATCTCAAAAAATAAATAAATAAACTTCAATATGAAGTGAAAAGCAAAAAAGTGAATAGGAACACAAAATGTCTGATTATCTCCTGATTTAATCAACCCTATGTACGTGAAAACTTTTTTAAACTCATTTTATTAATACACATAATCATATAATTATATTCATTATGTAACTATTTGTGTGTGTGTGTATATATATATATATACACATTGTTTCACTTAATATTAACTAATTTATAACATAAGTAGTATTAAAATAATTCAGTAATTTTTCTATCATATTCCAGGGCCCAAGTCCTTAACTATTTTCATAGAGCTTCTCCAGAATTAACCACAGTACTGTACATTTTAGCAAAACCATATCTCTATATATTCTCCCTTTTTCAATTTACATCTTATAGTCCTGGATATATGTAGATAGTACAGATTGAACACTCCTAATCCAAAAATCCAAAATCTGAATTGCTCCAAAATCCAAAACTTTTTGAGAGCTGACATGATGCCACAAGTAGAAAATTCCATACCTAACCACGTGTGATGGGTCATAGTCAAAATGCAGTCACAACTTTGTTTCATGCATGAAATTCTTAAAAATATTGTATAAAGTTATCTCCAGGTTCTGTATATAAGGTATATATGAAACACAAATGAATTTAGTGTTCAAACTTGGATCACATCCCCAAGATATCTTATTATGTATATGCAAATATTCAAAAATCCAAAAAAATTCCAAAATCTGAAACACCTTCTGGTCCCAAGCATTTCTGATAAAGGATACTCGATCTACCATATCTAGTGCAGAAAACTACTTTTCTCACAAGTTCCCTGACTCACAGGTAACAAAAACATCCACTGAGAGCCATATCCAAATACCTAATTTATAGTTTTTCATAAAACAAAATATTAAAATCATCTGTTTCTGATGTGTTAAATGTTTAAAATGGAATTCAACTGTTGGGTCTGCTTAAAAAAGCAAAAGACTGGCCAGGTACAGTGGCACATGTCTGTAATCCCTGAACTTTGGGAGGCCAAGGCGGGCGGATTGCTTGAGATACACATGCACTAATGTCTATCATCTTATTTAATGTTTCAGGTATCTTTGCTCTGTACTTTGCTATGTGAATTATTATTTGCAGTTATCTTCTCCAGCATCTTAGGTTAAAAATCTTCTACCTGGCATGTTCTTTTGCCAAGTTTAACTGCTTCAATTCATTAAATCCTAAAGCGTTTGGACATATCTGTATGAGTGCAAGAACAGCACAGCGGTGCTTGTCATACTCAGAGGAATATTTCCTCTATGTATGTGGTTTCAGCAACTGCTTTCCACCTCGGTGGGAACTTGAGGACCTACTTATGATATGCTATGTTGCCTTTTGCTTTGTATAAGTGGTTTTCAGAAGTTCTTATTTCCTTTACCATTAAGAAAATCCTAGGGCCGGGCATGGTGGCTCATGCCTATAATCTAAGCACTTTGGAGGCCAAGGTGGGCGGATCACCTGAGGTTGGGGGTTCAAGACCAGCCTGACCAACATGGTGAAACCCTGCCTTAAAAAAAGAAAAAATATATATATAAAAAGAAAAAAAAAGAAAATCCTACATCCTTCAACAATGCCTCGTGGCTCATTCCTGTCAATCACATCATCACGTTTGGCACTATCAGTTACAGAGGTTCCTAGTGCCAATCTTGACATAACACATATAAAAACAGGAAATAATGAAGTCCTGCCACTAGAGCTTTCACTGTGAAGCTGAAACAAATTATATCTTGAGAAAAAGAAATAAGCCAAAGATGTAATTTGCTATATACAGTTTTAAATTTTTATTTTCAAACTACACAAGTAATCTGTTTGCATACAAATTTATTTTTGAAGAATGCAGACATGTATAAAGTTAAGTGGAAAAGCTTCTTTAAAGATCCAGTCTTCAGGAATAACTACCATGAACAGCTTGACATTTTTTTAGACCTTTTCCTTGTTCCTAACTATATAAACTGCAAACACTTTTAGCACAAAAATTATATCATAACTAAATTCAAGGAGAACTTCACACATTAAGGCTTTTTAAAACATTCCATCACAAAAATAATGCCTGCTCTTTAAACAGCACAGATGTAATATGAAGTACCAATGCCCGGCTACTTGTAGCAGTCTGGTAGTATCAATTTCAGACATTTTCTTCCTACGTATGTCCAAGCAACTACTTATGTACACATTAGTAACTGTTACACGGAAAGAGCAGGACACATATTCGAAATCCAAATCCTATAAAATACTTTTCACTGCCAGTTCAAATATCCTGTAGGATGATCCTACTTGGATAAAATATAGGGCAGACCCCTATGACTTTGCTGGTCACAGTTATATAACAAAAATCCTCTAGTCATTTTTAGTCACAAAATAATCCACTAGGAACATCTCAGTATAGTTCCTTTGATGTGGGTAATGCCTCTCACCACCCAGTGTCTTACACTCTCCCTCTAGCCACCAACTCCTGCCTCTGACCTTACAGCTCCTGTGTCTTTCTGCTGAGACAGCCTTACTGCTGCCAGATACCCAGATCAGGTCCCTCTTGACTGGCCCACATATGGTCCATAGAAACACCTCTTAGATGCAATTCCTAGAACTTTACTCTATAGGTATATTGATATACATACAAAAAAAATCCATTCAAGTATATTCATTTCAACCGTTTCAAGTAGCAAAAGATAAGGAAAACACCCTATCAAAAGCAGATTGATAAAATGTCATAATAGTAAGTTAAACCATCTGAAGTTGCCTATATTCAAACTTCTCTGTTTCTTAAAACTGCAGTTGTAGATATCTTTGTCCATTGTAGTCATATTATGTGCTGGCACACATACGTGTGTGTGTGTGTGTGTGTAAAAATATGAGAAAGAAAGAGAGCATGTGCACATATACACATACATTTTATTTTTAACCTTTCTGCATTTTATTTGTCTGCAGTGACACAAATCTGGAGATTTGTTTCTGTACAATCTTAGAGCGTATTTTTAAATGATAATTTATTCCAGTCAGTTTTTGTAACTATTGTCACATTTGGTCATATTCTGCTCATATTCTGTTCCCTCTCCCCCATTCCTTTTTACTTTTACTTGCCTGATAATTTTTTTCCCTTCCTTTTCCTCAGTATCTTTCTTCCCCTTGTATTTCTATTCTATTCATGAATGTCCTTAACAATTTTAAGAAACATTTTGTAGTGGACATTATTATTACTTTGAGATGGAGTCTCACTCTGTAGCCCAAGCTGAAGTGCAATGGCGTAATCTTGACTTACTGCAACCTCTGCCTCCAGGATTCAAGTGATTCTCCTGCCTCAGCCTCCCAAGCAGCTGGGATTACAGGCATGTGCCACCACACCCAGCTAATTTTGCATGTTTTTCAGTAGAGACAGGGTTTCACCATGTTGGTCAAGCTGGTCTCAAACTCCTGACCTCAGGTGATCCACTCGCCTCAGCCTTCCAAAGTGCTGGGAGTACAGGTGTGAGACACCGTGCCTGACCTGCAGTGGACATTATTGTAGTAGATATTTTCTTCTCTCCATTTCATGAAATTCTCCAATTTTTGCTTAGCTATGCTCCCCTGCCCAACCCAGCCCTTGTACTTCCAGTACCAGGTCTTGGCAGGTCTTGGCAAATTCCTTTTCAGTAGCCACAGTGATTATTCTCAGGTTGATTGGATTATAGCAAAGCAAAGATTTTTCTTTGATAGTAAGGGTAGCGACGCTTTCTCTCCCTGACTTAATACTGAACTTGCAGACATCTTGCAAAAGAGAGAAGCCAGTCCCTGAGGATAAAATTGACACACAAGAAGGAACAAAGCAGAGGCTGGGTGTGGTGGCTCACACCTGTAATCCCAGCACTTTGAGAGGCCAAGGCAGGAGGATCGCTTGAGACCATGAGTTCAAGACCAGCTTGGGCAACAAGATGAGATCCTGTCTCTACAAAAAAAAAAAAAAAAAAAAGCCAGACATGGGGGGCATGTGCCTGTGGTCTCCGCTACTCAGGAGGCTGAGGCAGGATGATTGCTTTAGCCCAGGAGGTCGAGCAGTAACTGTGATCACATCACTACAATCCAGCCAGGGGGGCGACAGAGCAAGACTCTGTCAAAGAAAGAAAGAAAGAAAGAAAAGGAGAAGAAATTAAAAGAAACAAAAGAAAAGCAGAGAAGACATTAGAGAAAAGATGTCACCAATAATCTAAAATATCCTAATACTAAATTTTAAATATATGTCCCTCTTATTAAAAAATATATCTATGGTTTCTTCCTCTCTCACTACAAGTTTTAACATATTCTATTTCTTGCTTACCAACCGCCCACCATTCACCTCTGCCAAACACTTACTGAAATTGTCTAGACTTTTAGTATGAGAATATTCATTCTTCTCCTAGATCTATATTCCATTTAGCAAATTTCTTCTTTGTTCTTTTGCACCACATTTCAGAAGAATTCCTTGGTCTGATCTTCTAGTTCAGTGATTTAGTCATCTATTACAACCATACTGCTATTCAGCCTGCTACTGAAGTTTTTATTTCAGAAAACATGTTTTCAATTTCTAAAAGCTTTCTCATTCTCATTTCTGTTTTCATAGCAATCTATTGCTATTTTACAAAAATCGTACTTTCTCAAATCTTTGAGGATACTGTTGAACAAAAAATATTACCCTTTGTCTAATACATTCAGTTTGATTTCTCAAAGATTGATTCCTCTATTTGTTCAGCTTGGTAAACAGCTTTCATCCTGTTTTCCTTAAATATTTAATGATTCCTGGTTAAATAAATTGGTGGCTAAAGCTGGTTTTCCCAACACAACGGTTCTGAACTCTGGCTGCACTGCAAAAATCACCTTTTAAAAAATGCTAGTGGCTGGGCATGGTGGCTTATGCCTGTAATCCTAGCACTTTGGGAGGCCGAGACAGGTGGATTGCCTGAGCTCATGAGTTCGAGATCAGCCTGGGCAACACAGTGAAAATTATATAATGATAGCCGGGTGCAGTGGCTCACACCTGTAATCCCAGCACTTCGGGAGGCTGAGGTGGGCGGATCACGAGGTCAGGGGTTTGAGACCAGCCTGACTAACATGGTGAAACCCGGTCTCTACTTAAAAATACAAAAATTAGCCAGGCGTGGTGATGCACACCTATAATCCCAGCTAGTTGGGAGGCTGAGGCAGGAGAATTGCTTGAACCCGGGAGGCGGGGGTTGCGTGAGCCTAGAGCATGCCCTTGTACCCCAGCCTGGGTAACAGAAAAAAAAAAAATTATATAATGATGTTCTTTATCTTTTTAAAACAGTTTTTGTCTTGAAATCTATTTTATCTAAGTATAGCTACTCCTGCTCCTTTTTTTGTTTCCATTTGTATGATATATCTTTTTCCATCCCTTTATTTTCAGTCTATATATGTCTGTATGTCTTTTTAAGAGAAGTGTGTTTATTGTAGGCAATAGGTCTTTTGGCTTTTTTTTTTTTTTTTTTCCCTTTTTAATCCATCCAGCCATTCTATGTCTTTGGATTGGAGAGTTTAGACCATTTACATTCAATATCACTATTGATAGGTTAAAAACTTCCTCCATTTTGTTATTTGTTTTCTGGTCTTCTCTTCCTTCCTTCTCATGTCAGTGATTTTCTCTGGCGGTATGTTTTAATTTCTTGCTTTGTACATTTTGTGTATTTATTGTATTTTTTTGATCTGAGGTTACCATGAAGCTTGCAAATAACATCTTATAACCCATTATTTTAAATTGATGACAACCTAACTCTGATTGCAAAAACGAATTAACAAACAGACAAGAGAAAACCGATAAAAACTCTACACTTTATTTTTTTAAAACTATGGTTTACTTAATAAACTAAGACTAAACAGAAAATCTAAATCATTTTTTAACATCAGATACAAAGCTCTACACTTTAATTTGATCCCCTACTTTTTAACCTTCTGTTGTTTCTACTTATATCTTATTATACTGTCTTAAAATGTTATAGTTATTATTTTTGATAGATTTCTTTTAGACTTCCTACTCAAGACACGAGTAGCTTATACATTAGAATTACAGTGTTAAAATATTCTGTATCTGTCTATGTATTTAGACAATTTCTTATTGCTTGTTAACATCTTTTTCTTCCAGGTTGAAGAACTTCCTTCAGCATTTCTTGTAGGACACGTCTGGTGCTGACAAAATCCCTCAGCTTCTGTTTATCTGGGAAAGTCTTTATTTCCCCTTGATGTCTGAAGTATATTTTCAGGGCCAGGTGCAATGGCTCATGCCTGTAATCCCAACACTTTGCGAGTCTGACGCAGGTGGATCACCTGAGGTCGGGAGTTCTAGACCAGCCTGACCAACATGGAGAAACCCCATCTCTACTAAAAATACAAAATTAGCTGAGCGTGGTGGCTCATGCCTATAATCCCAGCTACTCGGGGAACTGAGGCAAGAGAATCACTTAAACCCAGGAGGCGGAGGTTGTGGTGAGCCGAGATCATGCCATTGCACTCCAGCCTGGGCAACAAGAGCAAAACTCCATCACAAAAAGAGAGAGAGAAAAAAAGAAAGTATATTTTCACTGGATATAATATTCTAGAATAAAAGTCTTTTTCTTTCAGCACTTCAAATATGTCATCTGACTCTCTCCTGGTCTGTAAGTTTTCTACTGAGTAATGTGCTGCCAAACATATTGGAATTGCTTTGTATGTCATTTTTTTATTTTCCTTTGCTTTTAGGATCCTTTTTTTATCCTTGACCTTTGGGAGTACAATTATTACATGTCTTAAGATAGTCTTCTTTAATTTTTCTTGGTGATCTATAACCTTCTTAGACTTGGATATTGGTATTTTTCTCTAGGTTTGGAAAGTTCTCCAATATTATCTCTTTGAGTAATCTTTCTACCTCAATCTCTCTCTCTCTACCTCCTCTTTAAGACCAATAACTCTTAGATTTCCCCTTTTGAAGCTGTTTTCTAAATCCTGTAGGCATGTTTCATATTTTTTTCTTTTGACTCCTCTGAGTATTTTTATATAGCCTGTCTCCAAGCGCACTAATTCTTTCTTCTGCTTGATCAATTATACTGTTCAGAGACTGATGCATTCTTTAGTTTGTCTACTGAATTTTTCAGCTCCAGAATTTCTACTTGATTCTTTTTAATTATTTTAATCTCTTTTTAAAATTTATCTGATAGGACTTGAATTTCTTCTCTGTGTTATCTTGGATTTTGTTAAGCTTCCTCAAAACAGCTATTTTGAATTCTCTGTGTCAAAAATCACATATCTCTGCCACTCTGGAATTGGTCACTAGTACCTTATTTAGTTCATTCAATGAGATCATGTTTCCCTGGATGGCCCTGATGCTTGTGGATGTTTGTCAATGTCTGTGCACTGAAAAGTTAGGTATTTATTCCAGTCTTTTTTGTCTGGGCTTGTTTGTACCCATCCTTCTTGAGAAGGTTTTCTAAGTATTCAACAGGAATTAAGTGTTGTAATCTAAGTTTTTGGTCACTGCGGCCATATGTGCATTAGGGGGCACTCCCGAGCCCAGTAATGCTGTGACTTTTGCAGAGGTACAACTTTAGTGGTCTTGAGTAAGACGTATCAAGCAGAGTCTCTGGTTCTCTTCCCTTATTTTCTCCCAAGCAAATGGAGTCTCTTTCTTCAAGCTGAGCTGTCTGGAGTTGGGGGTGGAATCATGCAATGCTCCTGCAGATAAAACCACTGAGACTTCTGGGTCACACCTGAAGCCGGCACAGTACTGGGTTTTGTCCAAGGCCTGTGGCAACTGTTTCCTGGCTATCACTGATGTTTATTCAAACCCAAGGGCTCTTTAGTCAGCAGATGATGAATCCTGCCAGGACTGGGTCTCTCCCTTCAGGGTAGTAGGTTCCATTCTGGCCTAGTGGAGGGTCTAGAAATGCACTCCAGGAGCCAAAGCCTGGCATTGGAAACTTTAGGGGTCTGCTTGGTGCTTTATTTTATTGTGGCTGAGCTGGTACCTGAGTTATAAAACAAAGTCCTCTTTATTCTTCCCTCTTCTTTTCTCAAGCAAGAGTCTCTCCTGATGACCACCATAGATAAGAATTGTGCTGGGTCACACCTGAAGTGAGCAGTTTTGGGTCTTGCCCAAGGCCCACGGCAACTACTGCCTGGCTACTGCTGATGTTTATTCAAAACCCAAGGGCTCTTTAGTCAGCAGGTGGTGAATTCTGCCAGGAGTGTGTCCTTCTCTTTAGGGCAGTGGGTTCCCTTCTGGCCCAGGGTCAGTCTAGAAATGTTATCCAGGAGCTATGGTCTAGAATGTGGGCTTTATTTTACTGTGGCTGAGCTGGTGTCCAAGTTGCAAGACAAAGTCCTCTTTACTTTTCCCTCTTCTCCTGGAGCTGTAATGTCTAGAGTTGGAGGAGTGGTGATGCAAGCACTCCTTTGGTCACTGCAGCTGGTATTTCACTAGGTCATGTATACCCCAAGTCCACTGGCTTCAAGCCCAGTACAGCACTAGGACTTACACAGGAATTGCAGTCCTTGTGGCCTAGACAGACTTTCAAGTTCATTTAAAACTCCAGAGCACTTTAGCCCTCACTGGTGGGCTAACCAGAACTCACGTTCCAACTGATGGGATGGAAGATTCCCCTCTGGCAAGGGCTGGTCTAAAAGCTCCTTCTGTGGGCATCGGCTGAATCCTGCCCTGTGTTGCTTTCCACTGTGACAGAGCAGCACTGAATTTCAATGCAAAGTTGCACAATCACTTTGCTTTCCCTCTCTCAAGCACAGAGATTCCCTCTCCATACCATGCTGCATGGCTGGGGGAGGGGGCAAGGGTGGTGTAGGAAATTCAAGGCTGTCTTTCCCTTTTCAGTGTCTCCTTCCTTGAGATGATGCTAAAACTAGGTACTGTGATCACTCACCTGATTTTCTTTTCTTTGTAGAGACAGGATCTCACTATGTTGAGCAAACTGGTCTCAAACTCCTGGCCTCAAACAATCTTCCACCTCAATCTCCCAACATGCCAGGATTACAGGTGTAAGCCACTGTGCCTAGCCACCTGATATTTGGTTTTTATGAAGGTGCTTTCTTTTTTTTTTAAGTCAATAAATTTTTATTCAAGGAATTCCATGTTGTGATTTCTTCTACTGTCCATCAAGGTCACTTTAGATCCTCTAAAGAGCTAGAGTGAAGTTAGCCCTTTTTAACGAAACTGATGTTATTTTAATCCAGTTGTCCTGTCAACCCATAATTCTTTTATTTTGGCTTCTGTCATCTCCTTTTAATATGAATATACTGATGAAGAACTTCAAAATTCACCAAGAATCTTTGGGATCTAATTTATTCAACCAATTTACTTTAGGGTTCTTTTTACTATAAGTGGTGAAACTGCCTGGTTCTCAATTTGACACCCTCTCTTAACACGAGTGAGTTCAAATCATATTCATGCCTAAGCAATCACACTCAAGAATAGTACAGATGTCTGGAAATACGCCAATACCTTTAACTCCAGACATCATGTTCTCAAGAGTCCCACCTTAGAGTGGGGATTGCAAGCTTGAGCCACTGTGTCTGCCTTGGAACCAACCTTTATGGCTATCAATACTCTCATCAGTTAACTGTCTCAGGTATCATAATATTCCTTCTTATATGTATCAAAACTCACACTGAACAATGAATTCTGGGTTGCAAAAGAGGATTTATTTTTTGCACCTATCCATAAGTCTTTGTCCACAAGTTAAACAAAAACATACATAAGTGTAGTTGAAGGTGATTTCTTATGTGAATAGTTGCTCTGCAGCATGGGGGCAATTGCTGGAGGGTTCTATTCAGCCCTCTTGCTCTGCCTCATCCCCTCCTCAGTGTTTGTGATCTATACATGACAACTTTCCCAGCTTTTCAACAACAATTACAGTAATTCTCATTTTCATACTTTCTTATTCCTTTTATTTGTTGCTTAACTGGATTTTTTCATTATATAAATGAAATATGATTGTATTTATCTACTCAGATCATACTGAAGGAGTTAAGTTGTGAAAAGAAATACTCTTTTCCTCCTTAAATTTCCTGTTAATACTATTCAAGTATCTATTGCTATATTATTATTTTCCCCTTTTTGTCCTTTATTTTTTGGAAGTGAATAATGCCAGGTACGATGGCTCATGCCTGTAATCCCAGCACTTTGGGAGGCCGAGATGGGCGGGCCACCTGAGGTCAGGAGTTCAAGACAAGCCTGACCAACATGGTGAAATCTTGTCTCTACCAAAAAGACAAAATTAGACGGGTATGATGGCACATGCCTGTAATCCCAGCTACTTGGGAAGCTGAGGCAGGAGAATCACTTGAACCTGGGAGGTGGAGCCAAGATCATGCCATTGCATTCCAGCCTGGGCAACAAGAGCGAACTCCATCTCAAAAGAGATTTAAAAAAAAATACTAAGTCTAGCCCATACTCAAAGTGAGAAGAATTAATCTCTACCTCTTGGAAAAAGGATTATTTATGTATTCAGAATTACTCTGCAAGGAAAATTTGTCACTTCTCCCCTATTTATTTATTCAATAATTTATTTATATCAGTATGAACTCACGGAGATTTATTTTATTCTTCAGATTACAATTCAATGCTAGAGTTAATATGCTGTTTAAATTATGAACACATTGGCCATTGGGTGCTCTTTTGAATTAGCTCTTATGCCCTTTACACACACACACACACACACACACACACACACACACACACACCCTTTCTAGTACTTCCTTACTTTTTGGTACTACAAGATACTCCAGACTCGTCTTGTGTTTTCCCTGCCCCAATCTTAGAATCAGCTTTCCCTCCAAGAAATTTTTGTTCTTTTCATTAGAGAATGGAATTTAGAAACCAAGATCTAGGTGCTGCCTGTTCTCATTGCTACTGGGGTGTCACTGCTTCTGGGCCTTCTCAGCAGACAGAACTGTTAAATAAATTTATGTCTATTAATCCACATATAGACATAGACCTACATTTGCTTCTGTATCTATCTGTATTTATATTAAAATAAGCATCAGTTTATACCTATATCTCCAGTTCTAATCTAGCACCACAGGGCTCAGTATAGTGTGCCTCCCTGCTTATTTCTAATATCTTTCTGACAATGAGAAATCTGGTTCTCAATGTCTACAATTACTTTTACTAATTTGCTCAATCCTAATATCCATTTAAAATGGTTCCAGAATGCTAACTCTACTTCTCATGGTTCTTTTAAGGATCAACTGACATCATACACATCCAAGGTCCTTTAAGGCAGGAACAACTTTGTCCTTTTATCCCAAGAGCTTAGCACAATATGTGCACAATGTGTTACTCAAATGCTTATTGAATGAACAATGGTCTTCTGAAACTAGTATAGCTAAATATATACAAATGTAAAATATTATTATAATCATGAATAAGCTTCCTTTGTAGTATTCCTGACTGTAAAACTGACTCCAGGGTCAGCTAATTCAAAGTTTAACTCCTTGGTCTTATACTAATCCCTTGATATATGATCACCTTCCAGTAATGTTTTCTCCTCTATTACTGAGTGGTCCTGAGTGCCATCTGTGCAGAGAAGGCCCATTTTGAATTTACACTCAGCAATCCTAGTCTGTCTCCCATCAGTTACTCCTAGAGCAGAGGTTCTGAAAACTGACTGCTCATCAGAATCATCAGAATTCATTTCCAGAGATTGGTTCAGTATATAGGATGCAGTGTTCTTGAGGGCAAGTATTTGAGTGTGTTTCATTCACTGATGTACTCTAAGTGCCTAGAATCGTGCTAGGCACATAGTGAGTAATCAGCAAGGATTTGTTGAATGAAGGAATGGGTGACCAAGGTGGGGTGCAAGAAGTTTTCAAAACTCCTGAAATGATTCTAAAGCACCGCCACTGTGGTCATTAACACAGATGCTCTCAAGCCCCCATGTACCCTTCACCTTATATCAACGAATGAGATGGTACAGTGAATAGGAACAGCCTTTGACGTCAGACTTAGGACCACATCTCAAAGCTGGCAGGCACTGGCTATTTGGTTTTGAAAAAAGTACCCTTCAGAGTCTCGGCATCATCACATTTAAAGTTGGGAGAGTCTCACCAACTCCCCAGAGGACTGTTACGAGTTTACATGATGACACATTTTATGGATCTGGCAAAGTGCCTGGTACATAGCAGGTGCTCTATATACGTTAGTTGCCTTTCTTCCATTTCCCCCTTAATTGACTGAAAAGATAGAAGTCTGGTCCAAGTTCCTTAACTGGATTCTACATTTACCATAACAGAATCCTGTAAATCTATAAATCTATCCTTCCAGGCCTCCAGGACTTCCTAAAGTTAATTCTTTGATCTGAGAAAAAGGGTCCTATATTTGATTCTTTCCTTTTTAGCACTTTATTTTCTCTCTTCCATCGCTCCTTCCAAAATGCAAGAATTTTCCTCACATTAAACAAGAATTTACTGCCTTTCCTGCCTAGAACTCCATTTCTCTCCCCATGTCACTGTGAAACTTCTCACTTCTCCATCTTGCTCAATCTCTCCTAAACCTTCTGACAGGTATAGCCAACCAAAGCTGAGGTCAGGTGCCATTTTGCACCTGACATTTTCCTCTTGGCAGGATTTGAGGCTGCTGATCTCTCCCTTTGTTGAAATTCTCTCTCCTAGGTTGTCTTTCTCCTCTCCAACTATGCATCCTCTTTCTCTAACACGAATGCTTACCTTTCTCCTTTGAGTTCCAAAGCTCAACACTCCTCTTTTTCAGTTTTGCTTTTTCCCTACAAAGGTTCAAACTGTTTCTATGCAAAAGCCTTTATGTTTTTGTAAGAAAGCTACCTTTCAACTCTGACTTTGTCCCAAATCTTTGGATAGGCAAAGCTCTCTTCAGAACACTATATTTCAAACAAATTAACAAGTCTGTTTGGAAAGTGTTAAATTCTCTTCTCTCTTAAGAGATCTATTTCCAAGTTCTCCATCTTATCAATGACATCAAAAGTTTAACCTGGCTCTAGACCCAAAAATAATCTTCATATCTTCTCACCAAATCCTATCAACTCTTTCATAATGCTCATCTCTTCCCCTTTGTTATGACCACCTTAGATTAGGCCCCATTTTACACATGTCTGGCCTTAAGGAGTCTTTTTGTCCTCAGCCTTTCTCCCATTTGATGGATTTTATACCTCAACGCCTCCACAGTCTTTTCAATTCACCATATTTACTGTGTACTTTCCTGCTTCAGAATCTACAGTACTATTTCCCACCATCTACTGCATTACATCCAAACTCCAGGTTTTGGCATTCATGACTGTACCTTCTTCACTGGCCAGTCTCACCTACCCAATTCCACCTAGTACAACACACATAAAAGTAGGGTTTTCTACCTTATCATGCCATCTATCCCTCCCTCTTCTTCAATGCAAGTAGGTTTATCCCTGTGCTCCTTATCAGCTAGTTCACTTTGTGCTAAATCCATGCTATTTTCCCACTGAAACGACCTTTCCACTTTGCTCTGTTTATCCAAATCCTACCAATCCTTTAAAGTTCAACGCAAGTCTGTCCTCCTCTATAAAATTTTCCCTAATATTTCTAGCAAAACTAAACCCTCTACCTACACACTAGACTCTATCACTCTCGATACTTAGTAAACTTCCTACATAACATCCCTTTTCTCTCATATATTATTAATCCCTCCTTCCCTCTTAGTGCTTGTCCATTAAAAATATCCTTATTCAGGGCCGGGTGCAGTGGCTCACACCTGTAATCCCAGCACTTAGGAGGCCAAGGCAGGTGGATCACTTGAGCTCAGGAGTTTGAGACCAGTCTGGGAAACAAGGCAAAACCCCATCTCTACCAGAAATACAAAAAATTAGCCAGGTGTGGTGCTGCAAACCTGTAATCCTAGCTATTCAGGAGGCTGAGGTAGGAGGATGGCTTGAACCCAGGAGGCGGAGGTTTCAGTAAGCTGAAATCACACCACTGCACTCCAGCCTAGGTGACAGAGAGAGATCCCATCTCAATAAAAATAAATCCTTATTCAATTTTTTTCCATGTAAACACCTAAAATGATTTTTCTCCTGCTCTTACAATTCCCTACGGGTGTCCCCATTCTTCCTCACAACCATCAGGGTTCTTGAACAAGTCATTTACACTTACTGCCCTCTTTACCTCACTTCCCATTCACTCTTCACCCAGCTGTTACCTGACTTTTATTCCTAAAACTGCTTACACCAAGCTCACCAAAAGACTTCTACACTGCCAAATCCAATGAACGTTGCAAGAAATCTCTGCTGTTTTCACCTTCTGATAATAATATCCTGCCTTTCCCTTGGCGATCTTCTCTGTCTCATTCCTGAAATCAGATGGGACCATCAAACATGGGCTCACCTCTGGGGCAGGCGTGGGCCTAACTAATAAGACTCCCTGCACAAGGAGGAAAGCTTGCTGAGGCTGAATCAGCCCCATGGATCCTTGTGATCTGTGTGTTCTTGTTCTCCTGGCCTTCCCAAGGCTTCATTATTCTATCTTCCTTTCTTTCCGTGAGTTTATCCAGTATCCACTGCCTGCTTAAGTTAGCCAAATTCAATTTCTATTATTTATAACCAAAGAGAAGTTGGTCCCTCAAATGACACAGAGGTAGATAGTGGTGACACCACAAATTTCTTCTCCCTATTCCCTTCACTTTGGTTTCTGCTGTTTAAGGAATTCCTGAGAATCTTCATTGTCCTCTTTAAGCTTCCTCTGATCCCTACAGCAGCGGTCCCCAACCTTTTTGGCACCAGGGACTCGTTTCGTCGGAGACAATTTCCATGGACAGCAAGTGGAGCGGATGGTTTGGGGATGAAACAGTTCCATCTAGCTTAGGCATTAGATTCTCATAAGGAGCATGCAACCTGGATCCCTCGCATGTGTGGTTCACAACAGGGCTCCCACTCCTGTAAAAATCTAATGCTGCTGCTGATCTGACAGGAAGGTAGCTCGGTAGCTCACCTCCTGCTGTGCGGCCTGGTTCCTAACAGGCCACTTGGGCACCCGTGCCTTAGAGGTTAGACTAAATACCCTTCTTCATACTCCCAAACATCCTAATACTCCGCAATGTCTTAACATGAAATACAATCTATATACTTACTAGTTTTCCCCACTAGGTTATAAGCCTCTAAATGGTAGAAACTTATTACTCCACTACTGAGGGCTAATTATTGAGAAGACAAATATGAGAAAAATCATATTATTCACATTACTGAGAATATAAACATGAAAAAAAATTTTCATGTTTGTATCCTCAAAAATTAGGCCTCAGTAATTGGGTAATAAATGCCTGTTGAAAGAATATCTAGTCTTTCCTTTTTTTTTTTTGTATTAATCACTACATCATAGATTTTACCTACTTATGTTTAATTTAGCATCTAATGAGTACTCCATTGAGTTCCTTAAACAAAATCATCCCAATAAGTCTAAAAAGTTCTTATAAGCTGAGTCCACCATTTACTATTTCTGTTTTCTCTTTAGCACCTAACAGTGTTGGGCACATGGTAAATAATAAATACTTGGTGAACTGAATTAAAAACACAGTATTAGCACACTAATAGAAACAACTTATCATGCCCTACTGATCTAATTAAAAGATCTGGCCTTCTGAAGTAGTGCAATTGTACCCATATGGAAATTTTAATGAGCAAAAGAAAAATTATCCAATTGGACAGTTAACCACTTTTCTCTTAGCAAGAGTTCCACAAATATTTTATGAATAATAAGTGTACACCTTTACAGCACAGAGTAAAAAACTCAAGACACATATACGTCTGTGCATATTAGAAGGAAGATTACATATTTAAAGGGTCTGTCACAACTACAGTCACTTAGATTCTACTAACCTTTAACAAATCCATAATAGGAATATAGGACATAAAAATATTTAATAGCAAAATCAATTAATGCCAAATCAACTTATGTTCAAGATGTATATGGCTATCTTTTTATAATATATAACATGGCATGGCAGTCATTTACTCGTTCAAGAACATTTATCAACTGCCTAGTAATCACAAATGCAATGTTAGGTCCTAAGAATACAAAGATAAAAAGAACACAGTTCCTATGTTGGTGGAGTTCTACTTCTGCCATGCTGCAATGGTATTCAAGAATACGTGAATGGTACCCCCCGGAGTTGCTCAACATGGAGGCTCTGGTTAGCAGTATGGTGGGGAAGGCATATAAACACACACTTACAGCAATGTGCTAAGTGCTAACACAGAAATAAGTACAAATTGTTATGAGGCCACAGAAGATAAATAACCTACTAACAAAACAAGGACAAGATATGAAAAAAATCCTGATGTCTATATCCTGAATTCAAAGCTAGTTAAGGTATGAGGAAGCTGCTAACATATCTAAGATGAAATCAAACCTAAAACTATAGTTGCAGGAAGAGTCAGAAGGGTTCCAAATCAAATCAAAACAACTTAAAGAAAACTTCTGTAGAAGAGATGAAAAATAAAACATTCCTTATCATTATATTTGAGAACAATGAAACACATACACATAGAATTTAAACTGCCACATACTGTAAGCATAAAGGGAGTCTTTTAAACAACATGTAGCATAAAAGTTCAAAGGGAGTTGATCGATAAGAACTAGAGTAAGCTATCCAGAAAACCTTCATAAAAGTGTAATTAGAACTATCGTTGGCAGGACGGAGGAACAGGGAAAAGGTGTCCATATCCTGGGAAAGGCCAACGTTTTTAACAAAAGCATTGAGAGGAAAGTTAGACACATGAGTGAAGCCTGATTTAGAAAAGCCCAGAACACAAGATTAGCTTTTGGATGTTGTCCTACTCTCATGGGAGTTCTCAGCCAGGGCTACTGAACAGAATCACCTGGAGAGCTTTAAAAAATATGCCCATGGTAGAGCTTTACTCCAGATCAAAAGGAAGAGAATTTCTGGGGGAAGTGGCCTGGGCATTAAAACTTAAAGACACACAAGGTGATGCTCATGTACAGTCTAGATTGAGAACTACTGGGCTAGAGAATAGAGAGGTAAAGCATGACAGGTACGATTAAGACTCAAGCTTGATTTAAGACCCTGTTTATAAGCAACAAATTTGAGCTGATTACCTGTTGAAGCTTATCTTCTAACCTGAGTTAAAAATTCTCAGTTTTCTTAGTGTTTCTTTTCCCTTCTTGACAAGGCTAAGCTCTGAAAATAGGAAAAGTACCCATCAATTTCTCATACATGACTGGTTCATTGAGTGTAGAGTCTATAGCTTTAGAATTGTACTTCCATGATGTTCCATAGACGACTAATCTAAAAAATAAGTACTTCAATTCTAAGCTGCTCTTACATCCCTGCAATGCACTGCTTTTATATTAGGGAATGTTCTTGGCTGCAAGTGGATTTTACAAAACTCCTAAATACAGAGAGAACCCATTACCTATGTACATCTAAGTCTTTCAGCTTAGACCAGGGGAGTCCAATCTTTTGGCTTCCCTGGGCCACACTGGAAGAAGAATTGTCTTGGGCCACACATAAAATACACTAACACTAACGATAGCTAATGAGCAAAAAAAAAAAAAAATCACAAAAAAAATCTCAACGTTTTAAAAAAGTTTACAAATTTGTGGGTGGGGTGGCGCATGCCTGTAATCCTTGGGAGGCCAAGGCAGGCGGATCACCTGAAGTCCGGAGTGTGAGACCAGCTTGGTCAACATGGAGAAACCCTGTCTCTACTGAAAAACACAAAAATTAGCTGGGCTAGTGGCGTATGCCTGTAATCTCAGCTAATCAGGAGGGTGATGCAGCAAAATTGCTTGAACCCGGGAGGCAGAGGTTGCAGTGAGCTGAGATTACACCACTGCACTCCAGCCTGGGCGACAGTGGGACGCTGTCTCAAAAAATAAAAAGTTTATGAATTTGTCTTGTTGTCTTGGGCCGCATTAGAAGCCGTCCTGGAACGGTGGTTGGACAAGCTTGGATTAGACTAAAGCAAAATGTCAACATTTAAGTATTCATTCTTGCATGGATACATTATACTACTTCTGCTTTCAGAAGTGCAATTACAATGTATTTCACTTATTTTGCAACAAATACTTTCTGAGTACTTAAAGAGAAACAACATATGTATCCCAAACAGCAACTCTGTATTATGTTAAACAAGAGTCCCATCTGGGAGAAAAAAGTTATCAAGGTGAATGGAGAGTAGGAGAGCCTATTGATCCTTCGAAAAGTAGGTCTGTCTGTCTGGTTTTCTTTACAAAAGAGCAAACGTGGGAATATGCTTCAGCATCCATATTACTCACCGTAGATTTATTCAAGAAATCTGTACTTTGTTTATAAGTAAGGAAATGTCTTCTCTACCTACAATGTTGGCCACGACTGCCTTGTTTTGTGTGGTGTTAGGTTACTATATCTATTTGATGGTAAAAATGTTATGAGAACAGAAGTTGAAATTCTGCACCTTGGTTTATGCAATCTCTTATTTCCAGATAAAGTTAATAAACGCAAAGGACCATATCCCAATGTAATGGGGAGAGCTAGGAAGAGAGGCTTCAAGAGTGAGTCGGGTGAATTCAAATATCAAAATTGTAAACATGAACAAGAATCAGGAATTTTATATTTCATCCGGATATATGAAAGTAGATTTCAAGAGTTGGTCATTCACTTGCACTGCTTCTATTCAGAAACCAAAAGAATGGCTTCTAAAACGAAAACATAAGCCTAACACTTCGACAGAGGAGTGAGAGTGAAAAAAAAGCCACACGAGTGAGTCTGACGAATGGGTCCGAAAGAAATTCAGAGGGCAAGGAAAGAAGGCGGATGAAGGAGACCGGAGAAGGTGAAGGAGGCGGGCAAAGGCCATCTGGTGTGAACCTGGCTGCCCAGCTCTTTATGCACCTAGGGCAGCGTGGGGCCCCTCTCGCCCCCCGTGCATCTAGGAGCTGGGGCGCAGGGCGAGCTCCCCACGGGCCTGGCAGCCCGGGGACGCGGGGCGGCCGGGGAGAAGAGGGGTGCGCACACCGCGGGCACTGGCACCCCATCAGGTGCCGCACGCGGGGGTCCCCAGGAAGGAGGCGCACTTAGCGCAGCCCTGGCCTCCGGGAGCAGGAAGGGGGTGGGTGGAGCTGAGCCCGGGGCCGCCCCCCGGAGCCGCCCCCGCAGCCCCGGCCCCCGCCCCCCGCCCCGGCTGTCAGCGGCCCCCTCCCGCAGTCACTTACCCGCCGGCTGCGCGGTCTCGGCCGCGGTGGCGGCGGCGACGGCAGCGACCCCCGCCTGGGTCATGATGCCAGGAGGGGAAGGCAGGAGTGTCTGACCGTCTGGGCGAATCCCTCCGTTCGCAGCCGCCGCCTGCTCCTCCGGGGCTGGGGGAGCGCGGGCCCAGGCCCTCCTCTCCCCCCGCCCCCGCCGCCTCTTTTTGCGGCCACCGCCGCCGCTGCGAGCCCGAGCCCTCAAGGCCGGAGACCCGGCGGCAGCGCGGCCTCAACTTTCCCAGCCCCCCTCCCCCCCGCCCCTCCCCGCCCCTCCCGCGGCCGCCGCTCAGCAAGCGAGCAGCCTACCCTGGGCGCGCCGCGCTCCCGCCTCTGTCACTCGACCCGCCAATCAGGCTGCGGAACGGTGCCATAGTAGCCAATAAGAAGACAGGATGCCGTTGCGCTACGCTAGAGGGCGGGAGGAGGCGGAGAGAAAACCAAGGACTGAACGGGACTCGGGCGGCCCAATGAGGAGGGCCGGGGGGCGGAGGTGTGCAAGTTGGGTTGAAGGAACAGGAAATATTCTTAAAGGTAGAATGACGGACAGGAAGGAAAGCCAGTAGGTGAATGGGAAAGAGGTGGGCCTGGTTCCTTAAAGGGGACGCCTTGAGAACCTAGAAAAGAAGGTGTTTTAAGAAACTTCTTTGTATCTTGTTCTGTGGTCTCCTTCCTTATCTTTCAGTAGGAGTTTGGAAGTCGAAAAATGGAAAAGGAAGAGGGCACGAAGGCTTTCGGAATAGTTAGCCCCTCTTAGCGTGGAGGGCAGGAAGGTGAGAAGATGCCTCTTAGAGGTGGAGAAGAAAGGAGATAATCAGACGTCTCTGACTTCTCTATAACTGGAAGATTGTTGCTGACTTGACGCTGCTCGCATTCGTAGGCTGTGATCTCTTGTCATCCTCTACTTGCAACAACACACAGATTTCTGCGAACTGGAGATGGCCATGTTCAGAAATGCCCTGGGGGCCTCCCAGCTGGGACAAGGGAGTTTGGCATTGGGGGATGGGATTTGAAATCTCAAGCCTGGGTTACTAAAGACCTGGGTCTTGGAGGGGTAGGGCCACGGGTCACGAAACAGAGACCTGAGTGCCCCCTAACTCCAATATGGATGTGGAGCCCTTGGAACCGTGATCACAACTCCCTTTTCCTCGTTTCGCTTCATATTTTATAACCTCTTCCGAAACAGGTGTCCTCTACCTAGTTATGTTTGTAGATTTCCAGGCCCTTCCACAACCAGATTTGGAAATATCCCAGATCTTAGATGTCCATGGGCTAACTTCCAGATCAGGTAACTTCCAGAAGGTGCACACAGGGCATGGCATAATGGGAATTACTTGAGCCTGTATACAGAAGCAGCAGACTGCGCATTGACAGAAAGGGTAAAGGTTAACAGTAACTGAGTCTTATGTTTGTACAGCAGATTGAAAAGCCGTGATGAAATGGAATGCCTGTAGTGCTGCTTATAAACCCGTGGCACTAATAAACAGGCTAGAAATTTCCTTTGACTCATCCATCTAGACACATGAAGTTCTACTTAGCCTTTGAACAGACTTGGCACAACCAAATCAAAGCTGCAGATAAGAAAGACTCTACGAGTCAGAGCCATGACAGCAATACTCATAACATTATTGACAGCAATAACATAAAATTGTATCCTCAGCCATAGGAAACAATTTCCAATGTGTTCAGAATATTAGATATTTCTGGTTAACAATATCATATCTAGGGTATGCATGATTTCCTAAACAACTGCAATGCATCAATTCTAAAGTAAAGCCACACAAATAGTTTTGATGTTTCATGAAACAGAATTTAACAGTTTAGATCACTTTTAAAAATACACATTAATACCTTTCTGGCACGATATAGACTTAGAAAAGCAATTTCTGTTTGATAAAGATCAGAATATTAGCTTTTTCAATTAATCCTCATTTCCTAAGTGTAGCCTAAATCCCAAACAGGGATTTTTCTTTTGTTTTCTCTTTTCACTTGTCTTTTTATTTTATTTTCTTTCTTTCCTTTCGTTTTACTTTTCTTTCTTTTCTTTTTTCCTGCAACAGGGTCTCCCCTCTGTCACCAAGGCTAAAGGTCAGTGGTGCTATAACAGCTCACTGCAGCCTCTACCTCCCAAACTCAAGCAATCCTCCCACCTCAGTCTCCCAAGTAGCTGGGACCACATGCCCAGCAATTATTTTTTGTTTTGGGTAGAGATGGGGGTCATATTATGTTGCCTAGGTTGGTTTTCAACTCCTGGGCTGAAGCCCAGGGATCTTTTCCTTGGCTTTACCCATTTAACATCAGTTTCAGATAATCACACCAGTCCTACTTCCAAACTAGCTGGCAGTGCTTACAGTGCCTATACTGGTGGTAAAATATAATGGCCAAGTGAAACTGGTCTATAGGGCTTTTCATTTTTTTCAAGTGGACAGAGTCAATCTGATTTTCACCCACATTGTTGAGACTTTCCAATGGTGCTGAAAGACTATTTGCATGATTTATAAGCGCTTCCTTGCATCCCCAGTTTCATATCAAGTTCTCTGTTTTTTCCTGCTACTGGAGATGAGTGACAGCGGGAGGGCGCTGCTGACAGCCGGCCGGCAGCCAGGGCTGCTGGGAGGCCCTGGGCTCAGTTCCACCCACCCCCTTCCTGTTCCTGGAGGCAAGAGCTGGGCAAAGTGCGCCTCCTTCCTAGGGACCCCTGTGGGGTGCCAACAGCCGCGGGGTGCGCACCCCTCTTTTCCCCGTCCGCTCCGCGTCCCCGGCTGCCAGGCCCGTAGATGCGCGAGGGGCGACACGGCTCCCAGGCTGCCCTGGGTACACAAAAAGCTGGGCAGCCAGGTTCACACCAAATGACCTTTGTCCCACTCCTTCACCTTTTCCTGTCTCCTTCATCCCCTCTTCTTTTCTTGCCCTCTGAATCTCTTTCGGACCCATTTGTCAGACCTGTGTAGTTTGCTTTTTAACTCTCACAGTAATTTTAAATCCAACTTATTCCTTTTATGGATTACTCTTATGGTGTCATAGCTAAGAAATCTTTGACTAACACAAGGTCACAGATTTTCTCATTTTTTCTTCTAGATGCTTTTTAGTTTTATATTTAGATTCACTCTGCATTTTAAATTAATGTTTGCATATCGTGGGGGTGTGGATCAAAATTTATACATTTTATTGGGAAATCCATTTCTTCCAACATTGGCTGTTGAAAAGACTTATCCTAACTTAACTGTTTGTACCTGGGACAAAAATCAAGTGACTATATATTCACTGATGCATTTCTATACTCTATCCCATTCCATTGATATAATTGTGGGCATTGACACCAACACCACACTTTATGCAGCTTTATGAGTCTTAAAGTCAAGTAGCGTAAGTCCTCCAATTGTGTTTCCTTTTACAAACTGTGTTTACTATCTTCTTTGAGTTTCCTATAACTTAAGCTCATCAGTTTAAACAGGAAAACACAAGCCTTCAATATTTTTGACCAAGATATATAATTCAATTTGAGGACAAGTGACAACAATATTGGGTTTTGGGATCCATGAATATGTTATATTTCTGCATTTATTTGGGTCTTTGAAAATGTTTCCCAGCAGTGTTTTTTAAACTTTCAGTATACATGTCTTGCATATATTTTGTTAAATGTATCTCTTAATATTTTATGCTGCCATATTAAAATTGGTGTTTGTATTTTGTGACCTTACTACACTCCTTTATTTTATTTATTTTTTTAAGATGGGGTTTCACCCTGATGGTCAGGCTGGTCTTGAACTCCTGACCTCAGGTGATCCACCCACCTCGGCCTCCCAAAGTGCTAGGATTACAGGCGTGAGCCACTGCGCCTGGCCTTTTTTTTTTTTTTTTAACACTCCTTTATTAAATCTAGTAGCTTTTTTTAAAAAAGATAATGTTTTCTACCTAATCATCTGTAAATAAAACCATTTTACTTCTTTACAATCTGCATGCTTTTCTTGTTTTATAGGACTGGGTAGTCCAATATACAATTTTGCACTTATTGAAATCCAGTGTAATACTGTATGGAAATGGTGAGAGCAGCCATCCTTGCCTTCTTCCCAAACTTAGTGGTAAGTTCACCATCAAGTATGGTGAAAGCTCTTATAGATAACTTTTTCTGATTAAATAAGTTCCTTTTTATTCCTATATTGTTCACTTTTAAAAAATCATGGCCAGGCGCGGTGGCCCGTGCCTGTAGTCTCAGCTAGTCGGGGGGCTGAGGAGGGAGGATCGCTTGAGCCCAGGAGTTCTGGGCTGCCGTGCGCTATGCCGATCGGATGTCCTCACTAACTTCAGCATCAATATAGTGACCTCCTGGGACTGGGGGGACCACCAGGTTGCCTAAGGAGGGGTGAACTGGCCCAGGTCAGAAATGGAGCAGGTCAAAACTCCCCTGCTGATCAGTAGTGGGATAGCGCCTGTGAATAGCCACTGCACTCCAGCCTGGGCAACATAGGGAGACCGCGTCTCTAAAAGAAAAAAGAAAAAAAATCATGAATGGGTGTTGAATTTTGAGTATCTTTTCCTGCATCCATTGAGGTAATTATTTAAGATTGTTAATATGATAAATTACATAAATTAGTTTTCAATTGTTAAATGAACCTTTCATTCTTGAGACTAATCCTATTTGATCATAATATATCCTTTCAACATATTGCTGGATTTGATTTGCTAATACTTTCTTAAGGATTTTCCAGTCATAATTCATGAGATATTGGTCTACAGTTTTCTTGTAATGTCTTTGTCTTGTTTTGGTATAATGCTGTTCTCATGAGTTGAGCAATATGCTTGTCTATTATCTTGAATTGGTATCATATCTTCCTTCAACACTTGATAGAATTCACAAAAGAGGCCATCAGACCTGGGATTTCTTTGTGAGGAGGATTTTAACTACAAATTCAATTTCCTTTATATATACGAGACAATTCAGGTTTCCTATCTCTTTTTTTTAAACTTTTTATTTTTTATTTTATTATTATTTTTTGAGACAGAGTCTCACTCTGTCACCAGGCGCCAGGCTGGAGTGCAGTGGCGCGACCTCAGCTCACTGCAACCTCCACCTCCTGGGTTCAAGCAATTCTCCTGCCTCAGCCTCCCGAGTAGCTGGGACTACAGGCACGCGCCACCAAGCCCAGCTAATTTTTTTGTATTTTTAGTAGAGACGGGGTTTCACCATGTAGGCCAGGATTGTCTTGATCTCTTGACCTCATGATCCGCCGGCCTCGGCCTCCCAAAGTGCTAGGATTGCAGGAGTAAACCACCGCGCCCGGCCTTTTTTTTTTTTTTTTTTTTTAAAGACAGAGTCTTGCTCTGTCGCCAGGCGCCAGGCTGGAGTTCAGTGGCATGATCTCGGCTCACTGCAATCTCTGCCTCCCGGGTTCAAGCAATTCTCCTGCCTCAGCCTCCCAAGTAGCTGGGACTACAGGCGCACGCCACCACGCCCAACTAATTTTTGTATTTTTAGTAGATACGGGGTTTCACCATGTTGGCCAGGATGGTCTCAATCTCTTGACCTCGTGATCCGCCCGCCTCGGCCTCCCAAAGTGTTGGGATTACAGGCGTGAGCCACCGCGCCCGGCTCCTCTTTTTCTTGTGAAAACAGCTTTATTGATATTAACCCATACCATACAATTCACCTATTATGACTCAAGTATATATATATATGTGTGTATATATATATGTGTATATATATATATGTGTGTGTGTGTGTATATATTTGAGGTGGAGTTTCGCTCTTGTTGCCCAGACTGGAGTACAATGGCGAGATCTCAGCTCACCACAACCTCTGCCTCCCGGGTTCAATCGATTCTCCCGCCTCAGTCTCTGAAGTAGCTGGGATTACAGGCATGTGTCACCATGCCCAGCTAATTTTATATTTTTAGCAGAGAATGGGTTTCTCCATGTTGGTCAGGCTGGTCTCAACTCCCGACCTCAAGTAATCTGCCCTGCCTTGGCCTCCCAAAGTGCTGGGATTACAAGCATGAGCCACCATGCCTGGTCTGAACAATTTCTTTCTGTGGATATAGTTGAGGGACACTTGGGTTGTTCTCACCCTTTGGCTGTTATGAATGCAATGAACACTCATGTACAAGTTATCATGTGGACATTTTCATTTCTGATGTATATGTTGCTGAGTTATATGGTGAGTAACCTTTTGCAAACCTCAGACTTACCTCTCGAATAACGTTAGTAATTTGTCTTTCAAAAAATATGTCCGTTTCTTCTAAGTTGTTGTATTGGATGTATTATCCTTTTATTCTAAGTTCTGTAGTGATGTCCCCTGCCATTACTGGTATTAGTAATTAGTCTCTTTTCTTCGATCAGTCTAGCTTAGTAAGTTTATCAATCTTATTTTTTCAAAGTGGCAGTTGCTTTGTGTGTTGTTTTGTCTTTGATCTTACTGGTTTCTTCTTTTTTCCTTTTCAGCTTACTTTAGGTAGCTTTTTTTTTTTTTTTTTTTTTTTTTTTGTTGGGAGTCTTGCTCTGTTGCCAGGCCAGAGTGCAATGGCATGATTTCAGCTCATGACAACCTTGGCCACCTGGATAGATGGGATTACAGGTGCTCCTGCTTGCAATCCTGCCTCAGCTTCCCGAGTAGCTGGGATTACAGGCGCCTGCCACCACGCCTGGCTAATTTTCGTATTTTTAGTAGAGATGGGTTTCACCATGTTGGCCAGGCTGGTTTCAAACTCCTGACCTCGTGATCTGCCCACCCTGGCCTCCCAAAGTGCTGGGATTACAGGAGTCACCTTGCCCAGCTGATAGTTTTCATTTTCCTTCTGTTCAAAATATTCTCACTTCTCTTGCAACAACTTCTTAGACATGAGTTATTTAGTAGAAGCATGTTTAATTTTCAAATATTTAGAGATTTTCCAGATATCCACCTTCTTATATTTTGACTTATGACCCAGGATATGATTTTGGTAAATTTTTTTTTTTTAAAAAAGCACTTTGAGGTATGACTGACAAAAAGCTGCACAAATCTAAAGTATACAACTTAGTAAATTTGGAGCTAAGTATCCACCCACGAACCCATCACAATGCCATATCCGTTATGTCCAAAAGTTTCCTCTCAACCTCTATTGTTTTGTGATTTAAAAACTTATGTATAAGATTTATCCTCCTCGCAAATTTTTAAGTATACATTGTTAATTATAGGCACTATGTTGTATGGTAACATCAATCACAGTGCCTGATACAAAGTAAGCTCTCAGTAAGTTTTATTGTCATGAATGAACCCAATGCAACATTAGGCAAAAGTAGAGCTGTATTTTAAAAAATTGCCTATTCTTTTTCCATTATTTTCTTTTTGCTCTTTTCATTAACAAAATATCTCAATGCTTTTCTTAGAATAGGAGCTCTTTAAACAGTTAAATTTGAGTTTTTTAAACCCCTCTCTCAACTTCTTAATGTAGCATTTTTGCCCTTTTAAACATATACATTTGTTAAATTTGACCCTTTTTTTAAGCATTGTGATTCTTATTACTTGTAATTTGCAAAGCTCTGGAGTTGGGCTACTTTTTTTTTTTTTAATCAATTACTTTGGTCCTAGATTATTTTTTCCAATAGCTAAGTTATCTCATATCTGCTATGGGCCACACATTTCCTGTGGTGCTACTATGCCTCAGAAAAGATATTTAATTTTCTAAGCACACTTATAATTTTTGTTCACTCTTAGATGTCTAAAGAACCATGACACAATTACTCATTTTGTTTGTAGTTATAGAACCAAACTCAAACCTAATTTAAATAAGTCTTCTTCAAAATTCTGTAAAATTATGCCTCCCATCCCAACATAGTATCTCATGGCAATTGAAAAAATTTGTTTACTTTCTACTAGACTGTTAAGCATCTCCAGTAAAGGGCCATACTCACCTTTTTAACTGTCTGCACTTGATCTCGTGAGTACATTCCATGACAAAATTTCATGTAAGGCAGCGTACTATGAAGGAGCGAGCATCTTGTTATTTAAAAATGTCAATGATTGGTGATAATCCAAGAACCACATTCTAAACTTGTCCCAGGGCACATATTATAGGCTAAACTTCCATTTGCTGTGAAGGGACTCTAGGCAATTCTATGTAGGGAAAAAGAAAAGTTTGGCAAGAAAAGACAAAGCTAGTAGGTACTGAGTAGTTGTGGAAGTTACACTTGAAGGAGTTAGCAGTGTTTTAACTATAACAAAGCAAGTAAGACAGGAAATAAATAAATAAAGCAAATAAATCAGGAAACTTGAAGAGAAATGTAACCAAGGTCATACAGATTTGTTTATATGTGAAACAAACTCAATCGTCTCCAGTGGGAGGTCATTACATGCATTTAGGTGCATCATCTGGGGAAGAACTGTTAATCAGAAACTAAAATGAAGGAAATAATTTACTCTTTGGATCCTGATGCAAAAGGTCAAATTGTGAAGTAGGTAACTCATTTGTCTGATGATATGATCTCTAGCTGTCACCAGAGCTGAGCTAGTCTGTTTTTAAACTGTAGCATGAGAAAGGCCATTTAGAATGAGATAAGCTGCACGAGTCCAGAAACACAAGGTACGTATGATGGAATCAGAACCTCTACAATGTTAGGCTAGGCACAGTGGCTCAAGCCTGTAATTCTAGCACTTTCGGAGACTGAGGCAGGATCATCTGAGGTCACAAGTTCAAGAGGCTGACCAACATGCTGAAACCCTGTCTCTACTAAAAATATAAAAATTAGCCAGGCATGGTGGTGCATAAATCTCAGCTACTCAGCAGGCTGAGACAGCAGAATTTGGCGGAGGTTGTAGTGATACCCGGTGACAGAGACTCTGTCTCAAAAATAAAACAAACAACAAAAAACCTCTACAATGTTAGATTATTTCTGCTGCATAAATTCTGAACTTGTATCTCTTTTGCACTCCTTTTCACACTTTTAAGTCTCAGTTCTCCTATGGGAATTAAGGCTTTTTGTTTGTACTGGAGCCAATGTTAGAGAAAACAAGTCAATGTAGGGAATTCAAAATTAAGGTAAAATTGAGATCCTTGAAGAAGCTGATTAATTTTAGTAATGAGATGACCTTCATTTAGACATGAATTCTACTTCCCTTTAATGAGATCACAGAAATTATTTGCCTTGATCACTAATGTATCCCTAGAGCTCAGAATAGTAGGCACCCAATAAATTTGTAGAAACAATGTACAACTTTTATATCCACTAAAGGAAGATCATTTCTAACTTAGGAAGGTGATAATGAAGAATACTATAAAACTATTTTAAAGGTGCTATAACAAAGCCCTCATCTTATTAAGGGAACTGGGTTTTACCGTTTAGGCTGTGTATTCAAATTTCACCCGCATGAGCAATTACACATATAGTATCTGACAGTTTTATTATACTTTAGGGGAAGAGATTGCTAGTGACAAGGATAATTCAAGATTGCTCAAATCTTTTAAGAAGATTTTTGATACTGGCAAATGGTTTCTCAAAGATAAACTAGACAAGCTCTATAAGTATGGACAAATAAAGAAAAGCATTATAATCAGATGTCCTGTGAAAGCTACATCTATTTAACATGCGCTTTAATTTATACTGTTTAGATCCTTTGAGTTCAGATGCCTTGAGTTTTTGAGGACAGTAAATAAAACAAGTAAAACTAGGATGAAATTAAGCTATATGGCAAATTAGTTTCACTTAAAGCAGGAATATCTAATTCAAAGTTTACAAACTCCAAAATATTCCAGCCAATTAAGTAACTTCCCAAATGCTGGATTTAAGCTTTCATCACAAATTTTAAAAGGTCATAATTCTTCTAGATCTAAAATCTAGGCTGTTAATAAGTAGCAATTCCTTCATATTAACTTACTGCTCCCAACTATTTCTGAATCAGATCTTGATGCTATTTTTTCTTCTTCTAGAAGCTACTGAGCAAAGAACAAACACAACTTGATTCATTCTAGATAAAAAACACTTCACCTAAGAAATCAAGTACCTTTAATTTTAGGGAACTGAAAAGGTTGAGAATTTCTGCCCCAGTAACAGATTGTCTCTGACTTAACATTTCTCAGTGTTCTACCAAGTTAACTACACATACATTAAGAAATCTGACTCAAGCCCTTTTTCCTATATGACTATATTACTTGGCTGTATCATAAACTAGGACTAACTTCCTACAGTTCAGCCTTGCAAGGGAAAACCAGTTAAGGACACTCTGCCATAGAAAACATTTACTCCCTGAAAAATTTCCATAGGCTCACTGTTTCTACTTGTGACTGCAGTATCCAATTTCCCAGAAATGTTCAAATCACTCAGTGAGAACAGCATCAGTCTGACAGACTAGTCTCCACTCACCACTGAAATCCCAACCACAAGAGCAGAGCCTTTAGGCCGACTATTTTTTTTCTGTCCTGAATAACTGTAAAATGCAGTGCTTTCTATCCCTCATTTAGAAAACTACTCCCTTTAGAGACTAATAAAACACAACCTAACCAAAACTACCCTGACCCTGGGAGTCAACAAAGTCCAGCATCTTCTCTGAGAGGTGTGACAGTCTCCTAGAGGGTCCAATGATATCCAGCTCCCAGTATTCACATCCTTGTGCTGTCCTCTCCCAGACTATACCAGGCTGATTCAATGGTTGCTCTGTGTGACTAATGGAATATGGCAGAAATCATGTCACCTGAGGCTACATCATTAAAAAATATGGCTTCTGCTCACTTTCTTGTATCACCTGCTCTGGGGGAAGCCACATGCCAGTTGTCCATCAGGCAGCCCCATGGTGATACCCACATAGTGAGGAACTGAAGCTCAAGAGCCACATGAGCAAGACATCTGGGAAATGGCTTCTCTAGCCTTGTCAAGCTTCAAGATGGCACAGTCCTGGCTAATAGCTTGACTGCAACCTTCTGAGATCTCAAGACAGAACAACCCAGTTAAGCAGCTCCTAGATTCCTGATCCAGAACTGTGGGAGATAATACGTTTGTTGTTTTAAACTACAGTAATAACTAAGACACACTAGACAAGGATTACTCATTGTTTCTTGAATGAAAAAAGCAAAACTCTATAACAATTTTGACTAGAAATAAATACTGAATTAATTTTGTTAAAGAAAAATCTTAAATTCATATTTGTTTGGTATTCAGGAAAAAGCTTAGAAACCAATTTCCAACTCATTGAAGTCCTTCCTTCCTACAAACAAAACAAAAACCTGAATGTTATCTGCAGCCAATATATATTGCTAATTAGATTGCAGCCTAAAGTGTCAAGTATTTCTAACAATTACATTCAAAATATAGCAGCAAGACATTTCCTTGATCTTATTTTTTCTTTCTCATTGGAACTGAACTGTAGTTATTGGGCAGTGTACCTAGCAATTCACAGAAGATCTGAATTAGAATGCCTTAATTACATCTGGCCTATTTTAATGATTTTAAAATTAGACCTTAAAGAAATGTGAAAGTAAATTCAAGCAGTAATGGAAACACTACACAATGAGTATGTACAGTTGCTGGCTGTAGAATTCAACAATACAGTTCTGACATTTACAGATATCACAGATCACTAACAGATAAACACATAAGTTTATTTCAGATGTAACAGCAATGTTAAAATTGACAAGTTTAATTCTTAACTGCACCAAGTAAACTTAGCCATTTAAGTATTTTTTTAAAGTTATTCCCTCCAAAAAACTGAGGGAGCTTTTCTTTTCCACCACCACACACCATGGTTTCCCAATAGTTCTCTTTTTGGAGGATTTTTCAATTGATGAGTAAACAAACTGCTTTAGAGATATTTCAGAACTTCTCCCAAATGAAAACTAATCTGGACAAACTATATATTGCATAGATTTCTCTACAGATTCTTTGCTTTAAAACCTAAATGCAACTACCATAAAGTGTAATTTTAACCTATTTGCCCCACAGTAAAACCTATTTGTCCTGAAAAATATGATGGATATATCCTGTGATTTTCTAGTTAACAGAATTGTTCTACCTCAAAGATAACTATTATCATATATTAAAATAATCAGCTCAACATGGGAATTAGTTCGATCTTTACTGACTCATAGGCATATGAAGTTGTGCCCGGCTTTTCACCTCTTCCACATTTTTCTCCTCTTCCTCCATAAGTGGATGGAATTATTTAATATAAGTTTGATGTAGGACAATTAACCTTTTACAAACATTTACAGTTTAAGTCACTGACTAGCATGGAAAAAGAAACTCTATATATATTGATAGGGAGCCTACACACTGAATTCAAAATTTAATATTTTTTCCTCCTTAAATAACATGTACTTGTCATGAGGCAGCTACTCGGTTTTCAATAACCACATTTAGGGATACATTCATAGGACTGATTAGATAGTCCAGGTGAAATGGTTATAGAAATAGAGGCAGTGTCATCTCAGAAAACCATTTATATATCAAAGTCCATTTTGATATCTGGGAAGTTTACAAAAAGGCTGCTGTATTCTTCAAACTAATTACACCTTCTGTAACTCAAGCACTCTTCTCTTGGCAAGAGCAAGCTGAAGCTTATCCATGAAGATAAAGGTGCTTAATGCTAAACTTTTCTTCTAAGCTTAGATTTGGATTGTTTAAGGAATGAACATCCCCCAAAAACCAGCAAGGTCTTTTTACATTTTTACCATCTTAAGATTAGAACTCTATAAACTCATTCATCAACTGTCTTTTTCTGTATTATTCTTGGCACTCAAGACTGTTGAAGTCTACTGTACTTTGTACTTTCACATTCTCAAAAACTTAAGGTTATAAAGTGTGCATAAACATTTTATAAAATAATTTTGTCATTTAACATATTTGGAGATGAGACTTTTATACCAGAATTTTACATAAGAGGATAAATAACTACAAATGAAACTTCCTTTTAAAGACAAATGACAGAAAGCTCTAGCCCTGTGCATTATTTTAAAGTCTGAGAAAATTTCTAACTATTGGAGATGGGACTACAAGAGGAAAACATAAATATTTCAGATGTCTCCCATCTTACAAAGTTATCAACCTGTCAAAGCCACTCCCTATGGGCCAGAAAATGATCTGGCATAAACCAGTCCTCTCAGTGGAGGAGGTCACAATGCCATTTGTATTATTAACACTTTACACTTCTGCTTTTCCAAGAATAGAAGCAATACATTTAACAATTACCCCCGCCCCAAATCCTTAAACTCAGTATCATAGGCACAGAGTGTAAGCAAATCTGGGATGTTCTCCAACAGATATGCAATAGCACAGCTATGTTATTCTCAAAAATACTGTCTAGATATTTTTCCTGTAAAATCAACTGCTCAGTGGTCACACTTTCAACAGCTGGCACTGGATGACATTAATTGCATTTATTATGTCACAGTCCATCTAAGCTTCCTTTAGGTTTTTAATATGTTCAAGAGAAAACACCTGCTTAAGGTTTATTTAGGGGTAGTGACCTATAAGGACATTAACTCAA